>JAPZDZ010000006.1:2110645-2128740 GCA_029783805.1 Acanthurus tennentii | reverse complement strand
GTATAAGAACATAATAAAAGGTATCAATAAAGAAGAAGTGTTAAACCATACAAGGTTATAATATAATATACCACACTGCAAATGAATATCGGCTCCAAATATCGGTTATCGGCCTCCTTGACTACTTATAATCGGTATCTGTATCGGCCCTGAAAAAAACATATCGGTCTATCACTAGTGTTGACATGAACAGGTGTGTGAATGTTGTGCTGACATTTGGATGATGTGTGTAGAAGGCTAGCATGATGATGATACACAATGACAAAGTCACTCTGCTCATTCCAGGGAAAAGCTGATTGATTAGGACATAGTAATGTTGATCTCCACATTTCAAACCTAAACATATCTGATTGGATTCTAAATGGATTTTTATCTCCATCATTTCTTCTTTTTTCAGATTGAGGCGCTGCAATTTGTCAGCGATCAGCTGTGCTTCTCTGGTTTCAGCTCTGAAGTCCAACCCCTTCCATCTGAGAGAGCTGGAGCTGAGTGTCAACATCCTGCAGGATTCTGGAGTGAAGCTACTGTGTGATTTTCTGGAGAGTCCAATTTGCAGATTGGAGACTCTGAGGTGAGACTCCATTTTTTACCTTCTGTGCTCAGATTAATATGATGGTAAAGTTGTTGTTATGCCCGGCCTATGGGTACACAGGCATAACATGAAACAAGCCCCATCTTTCCCAAGTCCCAAGCAGCCACAGCCAGAGCAACAACTTTCAATTTGAAATTGGGTATTTATTTACAAAAAGAGAAATGCATGACAAACGTGCTTGAAAACTAAGGACTTCAGGGTGGACCAGGGCCAAAACAACAAACAAAGCAATTCTCACTGGGGAGGTGATATATCTAACCTAACAAAACAAAGGAACCAAGAGACATAAATCTTACCTCCCTAACTAAGCAAAAAAGGAGAAAAACGGATTAACAGAACTGGCATTCCCCCCCCTTCTAAGACACATAACCATAGGAAAAAGGCAAGCTAAAATGTGTCCGGTTGGAATATGAGGGAGATGCGGAAAAGCCTGCTGCCCCAACACCGGCCGCCATCTTGGCCGTTTAAATACCAGGTGACCTCCCGGAAGAAGCCAATCACCAGCCAGGCCTAAAACCGATCCACCCATCCTCTGTTGGCAATGACACACACCAATCTACAGTACATACAGAAGACAAGGGAACACAGACAAGGAAACACAGAACACAAAAAACTAACAGAAATTACGACAGTCGTAACAGTTGTGTTGACAATAAACTAAAGACATCAGGTTGATATTATACTGATTCACACTGAGTATCTTCATCCTAAAGTCTGTTTTCTTCTTCACTGGTTTAGTTTATTGACTGTGGCAGAACAATGTTGAGCAGCACATTTAAAACTTTCATAGAAGAAGAAAAATCTACACTGGATAATTCACTCTGAACCTCCCAAACACTTGACTTCCATCTTTAAAGTTTCTAGATGTAACTTTTTTCATAAAACCAGTGTTGTTAGTGACATCAGTGGGTTTTAAGCGAATGGCAGTCAGCATGCTGTTGCTCATGTTCACACTGCGCAGGTGAGAGCGAGCAGGTGAGCATCAGTCAAAACAGTCATCTAGAATAACCAGCTCCATCTTCACAGCACTATGGAGATGATGGTTCACTGCCCTTTATTAGCATTAAATAACTAATTCAAACAAAACTTCTCAGAAAAGGGAACACTTGAACAAACACCAGCATGAAAGGAAACAACCTAAAATAGCAGAAAACTTCAGTTTATCTGACATGGACTTTGATTATTTAGTGTGGTTCATGTCTCATCTGCTAACATGGAGGGGCAGGGTGCAGGGATTCAACCTTGTCACCTCTCAGCAAAAATCACCATTTTCAATCCCAGATAGGTCATTTATGTAAGAATTGGGGGTGAGAGGAGATGACAGTGTCATCTTTCCACTGTGGATGGTTGGCAAAGAAGGTGTTGGACCAATAAAACCAGAAGAAGAAGAAGAGCTGTTAAAAAACCAAATACCACGGTGATCAGAGCATTTGTCTACAGAAGAAGCTTCTGATTCAAAGTCCAGTTCTTCACAGTCTGTCTGGATCCCACTGTTAGGGGTCACTCACCTTCAAACACCTTCAAACACCTTTAACACCAGCAGAGGGCACAGTGCACATGGAAGCTCTTCTTCACTTTTTATATTTTACACTTTCAACTTGCATCCTGTTGGATTCAGCTGTTTGGAGTCTCCATTTTCTAAACTTCTACAATCTGAACCTTCTTCAGCTCTGAACAGATTATGAAACATTGAAGGATTTCAAGCAGGAAGATTGTCTTCTAAAGTTACATCATTTCTTCTTTATTCAGATTGAGGAGCTGCAGTTTGTCAGAAATCAGCTGTGCTTCTCTGGCATCAGCTCTGAAGTCCAACCCCTGCCATCTGAGAGAGCTGGACCTGAGTTACAACAACCTGCGGGATTCAGGAGTGAAGCTGCTGTGTGATTTTCTGGAGAGTCCATACTTCAAACTGGAGACTCTGGGGTCAGTTCACTGACTTTCTGTTACTTTTATAGATCTTTTCTGTTTCTTTTACAGTTTAATTGTATTTATATTTTTACATTAACAACAATTGTGCAGATGTTATGTTTCTTTTGTTTTATATTTTCATGTTTGTTCTAATTTCAGTCTGCAGTCGCAAAAAAAATCTGTCTGAAGGAAACTGGAAAATGGCCACTTTTTATTGTCAAAGTAAAATGTTGAACACTTATTCAAGGGAGTAGGTTTGATTTTGACATTGGTGGGGACACAAGTGCTCCAAGGCAGCACTCCTGAAAGTTGATGTTTCTTTTTGTATTCTCAATCATAATTTCACGTCATGTAGTGCTGATCAAACAAGCAAACAATCATAGTCACAAAAAAATCAGTTATTGACATGTTTATAATGCATATCTGAATATATAAGAGAATACAAGAATTTAATGCATTCTGCAATGCTATAGGTCAGCAACTATTGAAAGACAAGGAGGCAACTTCGAAGAGTTCTCATCTTTACTCTAGTGCAGGGCTGTAGTGTAACTGTACATCATACTGTCAATTGACATACTGTCCATCAACAACATTGGAAATACATAAATACAATACAAAATAGTAAGTAAAAATAACTTTAAAAAGTGTATCTCTTTGGCATTAAATATTTTCTTTCATTCAATATCTGTATTGTTGAGCCTCTACAGTTATATACCCTTGAAGTAACTTACACTTTGACTCCTAAAGAAGTATCTTGTTTTGTCCAGTTTTCTTTTCTTTGACATCCTTCAAATCCGTATTACCAAGCACATACACACACACACACGCACGCACGCAAACAGACACAAATACAAATGTAAATGTAAATGACACCACTGATTATAATCATAATATTCATGTTGATTTCGGGAAATAAATTTTTCGGTTGCCCTCCCTACTTACACTCGCGGTTGCAGATACATGCACTGCAACCTGTCCTGTCCAACTAACAGGTTGCAAGAAGCTTTTGCAAGCAGATGGAGTGGCAGCGGGGACGGACAATCACATGTACGTTAGCAAGAAACCGGCAGAGCAAATCGGAGAGCGATATTTAGCTTAGAGACTTCTAGCAGAGACCAACTATTAACCCTTTGTGTGCCATAATCATTGACTAAACCCTGTGGACAAGGGTTGTATTTATAAGGACTACACATTAGTGGCTGGATATTGGTAGGGACATGTCCCTAGCGTCCCTACCCAATTCTATGCCCCTGCCACCGGTGCAAGTCCAGTCTTAAATACCACATGATTGGAGAGTATCTGGACAGTAGAAGTACGTAATCCTTTTGGAATGTTCCAATGAAAATAAAAGTAGAATATTTCCACAAAGGAATTATTTTTGCCCTCCCCAATTTTTCCTAGAGTATAAGAAACACAATAAATATCTTGTTAAGTTATATATAGAGCAGGGTTAAAAAATTTGCAATTAATTTGCGTTAATTTGAGTTAACTCATGCGATTAATCGCGATTAATTTTTTTTCAATGATTAATCGCATTAGTGTCCTGAGTTAACGCGTTGTCAATGCTATATTAACACGAATTTTTAACCCTGCCCTTTTACATTTACAATAAATACAAATTACTTTTGTTTTGTCCAGAGAACCATCAGGCAAAACCTTAAAGCTAAACTTTCCATTTAAAAGTCCCTTTTCTGTATCCATTTCTGCTTTGCAACCGTTTGCAAGGTTCTTTTAGCGCCACTTCCTGAAACTATGGGAGCTGGCAAGGCACAGACTGTGCGTGCGTTGATCGCGCGTTAAAAGAAATTAGTGCCTTTTAAAAGGAGGGTTACGCCTTAACTTCGACAGCCCTAATATATATACAGTGCTTAACAAATTTATAAGACCACCTGTCTCAGAGACCATCCAGCATCATGAAGTGCTTTAATGCGGACTCTTTCATTTTCAGTGAGCTCTCAATGTTTAACCATTTTGAACAGGCATGAGGAATTTCAAACTGAATTCACCTTTTTATACCCAAATTTAAGCTGGCTCACTGGGCTTCTCTGAGAAGTCAGAAATTGATCAAGCATAACATTCAACCACTATTTTTTCTGTTCAGGAATGCAAGTAAATAACTATAATTTGACGCATTAATCAAGAAATAATAATGTGCTTTACTGTTTTTTTTCAGTTTTTTGTAAATCAGTAAATTTGAAAATTCATGGATAACAATAATAATTATATTTTAGCATTAAAAATATCATTTTGGTTAAAGAGCTTCTACATATAAGTGTATTAACCATTACAGAAACATAAAAAATTATTTTGGTAATTACCAATGCTGTTAATTTAGGGAAGCTGTGGCGTAAACCTTACTTGGGGTTGTGGTCTAATAAATTTAAGGACTGTATATTTGTGTGTGTGTGTGTGTGTTTATAATTAAATAATTACAAGCAATTTTTATGTGTAATCCTTTATTAACACAAGAACTACGAGCAGTCAGAAGCAGGCATTGATTTTGTTAGTACCTACAAGGAGATTGGAGCAACCAAAATATTGATGAATGCCTAAGTACGTATAAATTTCCTCATGTGAAAAGTTTTCCCACAAATTTGTTTTGCTTACATTTCATGAATGAGACTGAGAATATTTCTCCCCCCTGTAAATTAAAAAATCCCCCTTAAAATTCTCTTAAAATAATCCCAGTCACTCCTTACATGCTATTAACGGTCAGATGTTTTGTGAATTTCAGTCTGTGAAGAACCCCAAAACTGTTTATAGACACCTCCAAAGCCTGATGGGCAAAAAGCACAACAATCCCTCAGTTGCGCTCTACCAGAAACGATTCCCTGAGCACCAGCTGCAGGAGGATCCAGTTAGAGGAACAGTTTACTTTAAAAACTCAGAGTGAGTTTTCTTTCTTTGTCCTTTTCAGTTTCCCATCATCCTATAAATACGTACTTTTCTACAAAATCATAATACTGTAGACAATTACGGATTTATAAGTACATGTATACTATAATTTTGTAAAACAACAGTGTGGTTTTAAGTCTGTAATGTTGAGTCTTTTAGGAAGTTTGCATGTAAAGCTACTTTAGTTATCCTTAGGGGGCATGTGTTAATGGATACATCAGTTTCCTTTCTTTCTCTCTCTCTTTTTTTTTTTATCAGAGAAACGCAGTACACACCCGAGGAGCTCCTTGGGATGGCGCTCAATTATTCTCGTGGACTGGCTCAGGATTTTGCAGGTCAGTCAGCCGGTGGAAGAAGATATGCTTTTGTATGGCATGCTTGGATATGTGCAGGATATTAATTTTTCGATTTTTTCTTTTTTCCCTTCTCAATCTATTCAAATCACAGAACAACCAATCAAAGATGCAGTGATCACTGTCCCAGCCTTTTCCAACCAGGCAGAGCGCAGGGCAGTTTTACAGGCTGCACAGATGGCAGGCCTAAAGGTTCTCCAACTCATTAACGACAACACTGCTGTGGCCTTGAACTATGGGGTTTTCAGGAGAAAGGATATTGACAACACAGCTAAGGTCCTAATCCAGTTTTCTCCCAAATACTTGCATTAAAAAAATATGGTGTTATGGTATGGTTTGATTGATTATTCAACTTACTGTCAACAAATCCCACGAGTAGACCTAGATAAACAATGACTACATCCAACCTACAAGAACTGTGTGTTATCTAAAGCCTGACACATCTTATTCGTCTACGTCATGGACTTTCACTGGTGTTCTTAAACTAAAAAACACATCAATGAATCACACCAGATGACATCTTCCTGTCTTATTAGGAACACACAGTGTGGTTTATTTTGACTCAATCCCACATACATTGGTGTTTGCTGGTAATACTAAAGCACCTGTGAAAATAGTCCCATACAAATGCTCTTTTCCTTCTGTTAAAGTAATATTTGTTACAAAAAAAAGTACAGTGTCCAGGAGATGAAGATGGAGATGGACTTAAATGCACTGGATTTGAATGTTTGGAGATTTGAAAACAGTAACAAAAATGTAGCATATCAACAGCTTTTTCCTCAATGTATATTTTACCATATGCTTAAGTAGAACTTGATAAAACAATATTTTGTATTTGATGTTCAGACTGTTAAAGGCAGCTTTTATATAGCTCATCCAGATAGATTAATAATGATTGATGTATCTGTTCTTGTTCTGATCTTGTTCCCTTTCAGAATGTGATGTTTTATGATATGGGGTCGGGCAGCACAACTGCCACCATCGTCTCGTATCAGACAGTCAAAACCAAGGAGTCTGGCACCCAGCCCCAGTTACAGATCAGAGGTATCGGGTGAGTCCACTGATCCATAAAAAAGTAAAACATCTGAGAGTACTTCTGTCAGCAGAGCCTGACCCAGTCTGATGGTACAGAGAGACTAGCCTCTCATGATCAGGCCTGGTATCTTAAAAAAAGTTGTGGCCAGTTTAAGGTGTGCACATAGGTATAATGTGTTAAAAAAGCTACTGTTGTCTCCAGTTGTGTACTGTGTATGGAGTCTCAAAGTGTTTCAATAGGAAAATGAGTAAAATATGATGAAAAAAAACCAAAATTGCAGATAAAATGGTGTAAAATATATAAATGAATGAATAAAGAAAATCTTTAATAATCTTTACAAACACAACTAGTTTTAAGTAATGTTTTTGCTCTCTTTCCTACATTCATTTTGAATAATTTTTATGTCAAAATACCCTTTTACATTTTCATTCTGGATTTTGGAATAACTAAAAACCTTTTTCGAATTTAATAATAATCTATTATAATTTTTAACATTTAAGTCTCTGCCATTCAATTATTAGAAACTTACGAGTCATCCACTATGTACCATGTACTAAGCTGCATGTTGATAATATGTAACATAAAAGATAGTAAATGTGTCCACTGTTTCAAATTGTGATTTAGTCCTGAGATTAAGTGTGCTTCTCTTATTGTGGTAGGTTTGACCGTGGGTTAGGGGGCTTTGAGATGGACCTGCGACTCCGGGACCACTTAGCCAAACTGTTTAATGAGCAGAAGAAGAGTAAGAAGGATGTGAAGGAAAACCACAGAGCCATGGCCAAGCTCCTCAAAGAGGCTCAGCGGCTCAAGACGGTGCTAAGTGCAAACATGGACTTCATGGCTCAGGTTAGTGAGAGACATGAACCTGCAACCCTCATCAGAGACATTTGGAAAATGACCAAAAGTACATTGTCATGCTCTGAAAGTTTAAGGTATTAAATCTGAAATGAACAGTTTTTAAGGGTTTAGAAAGTTTGCAGTCCCTTGGTATTATTAGGAGAAATCACATCATTGATACAGACTCCTATCCAGATTATCTTGGATATAGTACTACTGCAGTGGGAAATGTGTTTTTTATTTTTAGGTGGAAGGTCTGATGGATGAAATTGACTTCAAAGCTAAGGTGACCAGGACTGAGTTTGAAGAGCTGTGTGCTGATCTTTTCGAAAGAGTGCCTCGCCCAGTGCAGGATGCCCTCACCTCTGCAGAAATGAAACTGGTCAGTATTCCCAGTATGTGACTCTACAAGTTCTCAAAGTGCAACCCAGTGGAGTCACAAGACAGTATAAGATGGGACTTTAATGATCCCTGTATGGGAGATTTGGCTGCAGGTCTTTGCAGTAGTAGGATATAGAAAAGCTTAATAGGTTAGGAATAGCAAAAGTAAACTATGTAAGTTTCATGCTTTTGCATCATGTGGGTGTTATATAAGTGACCACATTTGACTTCCAGGCTAGTTGTGCTTCACAAAACCATATCATCCAGTTATTATGGCAGGATTTAAGGTGAGAGCAGAGAAACTGCATCAGGCGTTCTGTACAGTGAAGTTCAAAAATCAAAGTGAGCTAACAATTACAAGAGTACATTTTTAAGTGAAAGGATTCAAGTAATCATTTATTAAAAAATGTTAACAACAAGATATTAAATTAGTAAACCAGACAATAAAAAAATGCTTTATTTATTTTTTTTGGCATGTGTGATGAGGTAGTATAAAATGTTTATTCAATTCATTGTGCCTACTCATCTTCTCTCCATTTCTTTTTCCTGCTGTCCAATATCTGTGAGTTTAAGCTTGCTTAATTTTGGAATGTCAAAAAAATGCACAGACAGTGTAAGAGTATGGCAAAATGATAAAATGAAAATTGTAAAACACAGTTGCTTTAAATATTGATTACTTGATCACCTCTTTTGGTGAATGATGGACAGTTTATTTAAATACAAATACATGCATTAGCTGAGAATTATTATCCCTACTCAAAGTGGTAAGTGGTAAACAAACAAGACTAATTATTCAGAAAAAAATGTTGAGGTTATTTGCTGTCTTATGGTTTAAACTAATAAAATGTTATTGTTGGACAAAATCATTTTGGTTTTTGAGATTTTTTTTATTTCTGTGGTAAATCTGAGTTCTTATATTTCTGTCAACAGGATGAAATTGAGCAAGTGATTTTAGTAGGTGGCTCCACCCGGGTCCCTAAGGTTCAAGAGGTGCTGCTCAAAGCTGTAGGAAAGTAAGACTGAGATGTTTCTCTCTTTTTAATAACTTAAGTTTCTAAATAAATAAAGAGAATCAAATTTTTTCTACATTTTTACCTTGATTCCACATTGTCAGTGTCTTGTTAAGAGTTTTAGTTTGCAGTTTCAGTTGATTTAAAACTTGCAGTTGAAATAGTGTGTTTTTCTATGCAGAGACGAGCTGGGGAAGAACATCAATGCGGATGAGGCAGCAGCTATGGGCGCCGTGTACCAGGCCGCTGCTCTTAGCAAGGCCTTCAAGGTCAAACCCTTCCTGGTCCGAGACGCTGCTGTTTTCCCCATCCAGGTAAGAGCAAGTCATTCACTGTCACATGCTGCTGGAGACAGATTTAAAATAACATCTCTGCAGACAGCCATTGGTGGAATTTCCTGTTGGCTCTTGTTGATAGATTGTATTGAGATGGATAGCAATCCCTGGTGTAGAACTGTTGGTATCTGTATTTCAACACTTAGCCATGTGATGATGTGTGTCCATAATAATGTGTGTTGTCCTTTCACCTTGGTATCCCTGATTTGTGCACTGTTGTAAAAATATTATGAGCAAGAATTCAGTCAAAATAAGGAGCCAGGCTTTGCTAACTGTTGCAAAATTGCATGTAAAAATAAATCATGTACATGTTATTTTATGTGTAGGTGGAATTCACCCGAGAGACAGAGGAAGAGGGGATCAAAACTCTGAAACACAACAAACGTATCCTCTTTCAGAGGATGGCCCCCTACCCTCAGCGCAAGGTCATTACATTCAACCGCTACACCGCTGACTTTGCTTTTGACATCAACTACGGTGACCTCAGCTTCCTGAGTCAGGAAGACATCAGGTTAGACAGCTGCTTCCTTAAACTTTTTTGTTTTCCTGAAGCTCTTAAAGTTTTTTTGCACAGAAATTTCATTGACTAAAGCAGTATTGATATGAAATTTCTGAACTGAAAGTAATAAAAGGTCAGCAAAGAAAAAAACAAAGTTTTAGCTTAGTAGTGTAAACTTTAATTACTGCATTTTGCCATAATTTGGTAGCTTTCAGATAAGTTCAAATAAGTTCAAATGTGTGATCAACCTCTAAGTTTTTGCATTGACCCTGCTCTCACCCCTTCTGGTTGGTTGTGTTTTGCAGTGTGTTTGGCTCTCTGAACCTGACCACGGTTAAACTGTCCGGAGTAGGCAGCAGCTTTCAGAAGCATGCAGACGCAGAGTCTAAAGGCATTAAGGCCCATTTCAACATGGATGAAAGTGGAGTGCTCCTGCTGGATCGAGTCAGTTACATCTTATTATCTTATTAAAAAATAATTTAATCAAACCTGTAACTCCTGTTTGTTTTAAGGACATACAATCTGGATTTCTTTCACAATTTGTTAATATCAGACTTACTAAGTCAGCCTTAGCCTGTGTAGCTATTCTGCCAGCTCTCCTTGTTTCCAGGGAGGTCAGTAAAGCTTACTGAAAGCAAATCCAAAAACACTTGACTCTAAGAAAATGTGCTTAACTCTAAGAAGATTAAGAAGTAAAAAGTAAACATCAAGAATTTATCGTTGCCTAATCACATAACCTGAACATTTTCTGAATCAAAAACACATTTTATCTTTAATTGATGCATAATGTGTGTGAATCAGTCAGGCAGTGGCTGTAAATTCATCACATACCTGCTGACACACCGCTGAAAATTAATGGCTGTAAAAGAGGCATCAAGCTGAAGTTGAAATGTGAAGGAAAGAAATATTTTGTAACTGATCTTTTTTTTTCTCTCTTATTCATTTACTCTAATAATGATTGAATCTGTACCTTTTCATCTTTATCAGTCAAGTTAACATTTCATCGCTGTAATGTTCATCCACAGGTCGAGTCTGTTTTTGAAACTATTGTTGAGGAGAAAGAAGAGGAATCAACATTAACTAGTAGGTTTTACAAATATGTTTATATCTCAGTTGTCTGAAATCCGTGATTAATCCACCAAAATGTAATGAGTACGTTTTTACGCCAATCTACACAGAGCAGATGGAGCCAGACAGAAACAACAGAGAGAATTTGATATGTTCTCAAATAAAACGCCTTGTGAGGACTTCCCTAACCAGGGGCGTTGCTAAGCCTGCATATATATATATATATATATTATATTATATTATATACATTGATACATATTTTAATAAAACAGCCCGATAAATATCCCAGCCGAGGAAGCAACCTATGTCAGTGTGTTGACCTCCTGTGGATAAGCTACATCAGCTTTGCTCTCTCCCGAAATGATTTCCTATAACATCTGGCGCAGTGCACGAGCAAAAAAAACTTAACCTACCTCTCTCCATCTCATTCCCATTTCTCCTCCGCCCTGCTGCTTCTCTACCCAGGTCCCTTCTGTTTTTAAAGAACTTCCTTGTGTCCATGACGGCAGCCTGTAGGCTAGCCGTCCGCTGACAGGTGTACTCCACACACAGTGACAGCGTAGCAATAGCAGTGCTTGTATTTAAATTTGGCGCGCTACGTGTCGCCTGTCCCATTCAGTGATTATGCAGCATAGACGCACCCAGTGCCTGCAGGTGCAACGCAGCCTCTCTACTCTCTGAAGTGAATTTGCTGCAGCCCTATCAGGTCGGGCGCTGTCACAGGAGATGTCAACTACTCCTAGACGCGTCAGTCATAGCGCAGGGGTACGGATTTTATTCTGTGATGAAAAATAGATTAATTCTCAATTTTCATTGAGAATTTTACAGGGGGGCACAGCGCATGTTTACCGGGGCACGTGCCTAGGTAAAAAGTGTCTGGCATCGCACATGTCCCTAACCCTCCCACATCCCATCACCAAACAGACACTTAACAAACAAAAAAAGACACCATTTCATTATATAGTCTACTTTCTCATGTTAGAAGCACAAGAAACTCAAAAAATGATCAAGTCAGCAATATCTGAGCAAGTTACCAGGCAAAACACCTCACTTCTGTAACACCTCCAGAGACATGTGGAGGATGGAACGCATCTTATGATGTGATGGTCCTATTTTACCCAGTAGTACCTGAGATAATAAGACACAGAGGAAAACATACTATTATCGCTACAAATGGGCTAGCAATCTGTTAACACCCATGTAGGCATGTGTGCTTACACACACGCACAAACGACTACACTATCATATATGATAGTGTATTACACACATACCGTAGATCTTAAGTCATAAAACAAGATCATCGTATTTCAAATTAATGTGACAAACTGGTTTCTATTATTTATACTCTATAATTTAACTTCACTTGTTTGATGGGGTGTATTCTCTAACATGGTTATAGTTGCCATGTACCAGCATTTAAAACTAGATTGGGATGAAACACTTTGAAAGTACAGCATTCAAACTTGTAATATGAATGACCTTCCCAGTAATATGACTCTGTTACATAGCTAACTAAGCTAACATTTTGCTGTCTTTCAGAACTGGGAAATACAATTTCCAACTTGTTTGGAGGAGGATCCTCGGAACCCACCCCAAATGTAACTGAACCTGTTCAGGTACTTGCAACTCTTAGCTTAACTGCGCTGCTCAGTTAATCAGCTTATATAGACTTCACTGTATGAACATATTAAGATAAACTGCTGTGCCTGTCCAAGCCATGGCTTTTCTGCAACAGAAACTAACTTAGAAAACTGGACGTGCATTGTCAAGTGTGGGGCATCATTGCTCACACATGCCTTGCCTGAGGTTTAAGAGAGATATTTGTTCCATAATTTTGATTCCAGGATGAAGAGGAAGTGCCTCCAGAATCTGCAAAGGACATCAAGGATGAGAATGGTAAAGAAGAGGCCAAGAAGGATGAGGCTGTTGAGAAGGAACAAGACAATTTAGAGAAAGGTGAAGAGAAAAGTCAGGAAAAGACAGAGGAGGCAGGCAGCAAGACTGATACCAAGGTAAGATCTGTGAGCCTAACTGCTTCGAGAAATCATGTGATGGGAAGTTAAAGCTAATGTAGACTGTCTGTGGAGAATTTCCAGATTTTGTACATCACTTGATTAAATCTATATTCATGAAAATTTTAAAATCTATATCTATCACTAGCATGTGTAGACTTTATATCAAAAGTAAACATATTTCTCTTGTTAAGGAGGAAAAGGACGGAGAGAAATCTGGAAACGTAGAGGCAGAGAAGAATGCAGATAAAAAGGCTAAACCTCAGAAAAAGACCAAGATCTCAGAAGACATCACAGCGACACTTGTTATCAATGACATCCTTGACCCAACTGAAGAGGATGTCACTTCCTCCAAGAAGAAGTAAATTAACAATTTAAATTTCTTTTAAGTTTTTGTTTGTGTCTCAGCTCTAATTGTCTAAATAAACTTTGTATGTTTTCAGGTTGCAGAATTTAACAGACAGAGACCTTGCCAAACAGGAAAGGGAAAAGACACTGAACAGTCTGGAGGCTTTCATCTTTGAGACACAAGTAAGCAACTGAACTTCACACAGACTCACTCACAGAAAAATAAAAACACACACATACACAAAATATTTTATTATTTCTGCAGGACAAGCTTTACCAGGAGGATTATCAGCTGGTTGTGTCAGAGGAGGAGAAGGAGCAGATCTCTGCCAAGCTGAGGGAGGTGTCAGAGTGGATGGATGAGGACGGCTATGCTGCTACCACCAAGCTACTGCAAGAAAAGCTTTCTCAGCTGAAGAGCCTGTGCAAGGACATGTTTTTCAGGGTGGAGGAACGACGCAAGTGGCCAGACCGCCTGGCTGCCTTGGATACCATGCTCAACACCTCCAGCTTCTTCTTGAGGTGAGTGTCTAAAGCAGGGGTCGGCAACCTTAGACACTCAAAGAGCCATTTGGACCCGTTTCCCACAGAAAAGAAAACACAAAGAGCTGCAAAAAAACCCTTTTGACATCTAAAATGAAGATAACACTGCATATATCTTTTTTTTACCTTTATTCTATGTATAAAAAAACTATAGTGTGTTGCATTAATGAAATCAATGAACTGGTACGGAGAGAATGATTTTTTTTCCCCTGCATGCAACAAAAAAATTGAATTTTTCATGGTTGGCCTACTAAGCTCAATGAATTGTGTGCAGGTTGGTGTTGCACATGTTGTGACATATATTTTAAGTGACAAAAAAAAGAAAAGAAAAATAGAAAAAATAAACACGTTTTTTTTTTATGTTGCACGAGCACCATAATCTTCAACCTCTGGTCGCTGAGCCCTGTTCTAAAGGAAGGTGTGAGGGCACTAGAGAGATAAGGGTTTTGTGGTGGGTCAGAAGTTTTATATGACTTTTTTTTTTTTTTTTCCTTTTTAAGGAGTGCCAAACTGATTCCAGAGGATGACCAAATCTTCACTGAAGTTGAGCTGAATATGTTGGAAAAAGTGATCAATGAAACAACGGTGGGTGGGGAAAGGATTATTGCTTTCACGCTGTTGTCACAATATTTAGAGCTATCATTATGACTTCATTTTATTTTGTCAGACTTTAGAAAGGTTCTTCCAGAGCCACAGACGATATTTTATAAATATTTCACAAGCAAAGTAGTTCTCTTTGTATCAAGTAAAGCTTCACATATACAAACTTCTCCATTTGCTCCAGACGTGGAAGAATGAAACAGTAGCAGAGCAAGACAAACGCTCTCCAAAGGAGCGGCCCATCCTACTGTCCAAAGATATCGAGTCCAAGCTGGCTCTGCTTGATCGGGAGGTTAACTACCTGCTCAACAAAGCCAAGTTTGCCAAGCCGAAAGCTAAAGCCAAAGCCAAGAACAGCACCAGCTTTGATAAAAGCAGCAAGGCCAACAACACGGCAGAGGAGAAAGTCATCCCTCCCACAGAAGAGAGCACAGACACCAAGAGTGGTTAGTAAATCAGCAAAACTCAGATGGGATTTTTATTGTTTCATCGTGAATATAAAGAAAACAATTAAAAAATATTAAAAGGCTTAAAATAACTTTTCATGGGCATTTTCTTTTAAATACAGAAAGTCCAGAAGAAGTGCAGCCAGGTGAAGCACCACCTTTGGATGAGAGCACTGTTCACACAGACTCAGACGGCCAATCACAACCTACAGATGACACAACAACCACAGGTCAGTCTGCCAAACCTGTGGTTGATGATGCCGGAGAACTTTAGATGGTGGACAAAATCAGTGGAACACATTAGTACAGTCCAGCAAAAATGGAACATTATGTGACTGCTGGACTATTGAAATGTAATGAATGCATTAGCTTGGCAATCATTCTGTTACTTTGTATCAAAGAATGTACAGCCAAAAGCTCATTCATCTGTCACGGTAACTACACACCTAAATTCTGCAAGCAAACCTTAAACCTTACACATAGCATATTCAAGGGTATGCTGTATAGGATTTTCATCCTCAAAAAAAAAACATGCATAGATCTAAAATAATAATAATAAAAAAAAGTAATGATTAACATTCTGATACCTCTGTTGAGACAAGCTCAACCCATTTAATGACAATTTTTATTAATTTGGTAAGAAATGGCATTTTTAACGCTACCATTGATGTGTCTCTCAACAGTATAGTCATATATCATTTTGTTCACAAGTAAGAAATGCGTTTAAGCATGAAGTACCTCATCAAAAGTTGTATACCTTTTACTAACTGTGTCCTGAGTGAACATCAGGAGGACAGTATGGGTTTTTTATCATCTGCAAAATAAAGTAATAGTGTCTAGCTGCTACAGTAATTAACACATGAAAAATACTAATTAATGTAATTTTGAAAGGAACATAAAATGTAATAGTTTGAACAAGTTACAGTTATAGTAGAAATTGATATTGATATTTTGTTATGGTAAACTACAACGAAAAAACCCAAAATGACATAAAATCGGTGGAATGAGTGTGCCTCTGTTGTACCATCTGTTCAAAAATAATAATGCATGCATAGCAATGTAAGGTAATAGAGCCTTTTTTTAATTTAAACATTTTGTTAAGTTATTACAAAATTTGCTTTTCTACTGGGTTAACTCTGTAATAGTTGGAGAAGACAACAGTCTGCTACTTTGTTGGCAGTGAAACCAATATACACAAAGCTGAAGCTCATTTTCATCCCACTATCACCAACACTTTCAGGTGTGAAATTTAAATGGCCAGGCTTCCCAATAAAAAATTTAGAAAAACACGATCTTTTGAATCTCAAGAACTATTCACGTCTTTTAAAATGGTTACAAAAGTATTTACCATTGTCACAATCAAATATGACATGATGTGGGTAATTCACTGTCATCATAGCAGGTAAAATGAAAGGCCAGGTCTGTATCTCTGACTCTGCTTCTAGCCAAATGTCATAGTGGTTGAGTCTCAGCTAACAGGCTTTACCATAGCCATAGCTTTTTGTCCATGATGTTGTTTACACCTGGCCATTAACATGCATCTTGGTCGATCACTCCTGTTATTAAAATGTTAGACACGCCTGATATCAACATGTACCTTGAGTGATCCAATCACAGGTGGACAGCTCTAAGTATGTGCCTTCACACTAGGCATTGCAACTTATGCTAGCATGTGTCTCAAGGGATCAGGTCATCAGTGCATCTTTAATGTGCACATTTAAATGGAGAATAGTCTCACATAGCCAGAGCTCTCTCTCCACAGTATGTGTAACATGATGTACAGCTACAGACTGATAGTTTTTTGAGGAAGGAAACATGTCAATGTAAAGTAAAATTTACTAAAAGAATTGGAGAATTTACTAAAGGAATTTACCATGGCCATTTCATAAGCTTACCAGGTTTCTCTACAGTCAACAACTGTCAAAATTGTGCTATGTTAGAAAGCAGACAGTATATTCATTTACATCAGCGAACATGTTGCATGTATATTTACAGATATGATTTATCTGATGTCTAACAGATGTCTATGTAGTCTTTAAATGTGGCCTGGGATACATTTTCATTCACACTATTTAAAGAATGTGACTCCCAGGGTTAATAAAGGACACACTGGATGCATTCACTTCTGTATTGACATGTCAGCTTGTGATTGGCCAGGATGCGAGTTGATACAACAGACTTGTAGCCCTGTTTTCTCATGCGTATTAGGTAACCACTTGTGATTGGATCACAACTTTCCACACTTTACATGCAAATAAATACATCCTTCTATTTGCAAAGACCAAATGTGTTGTTTTCAACTGGCAAAGCTTTTTCAATTTCACCTTACACAAGAACTCTCGCACTTATAAGTAAAGTGGTAATAACAGTTAAAACGGACAGACACAATCATCTCCAACATATCTTGGCAGGACAGTACAGACTGATGATTTGTGTAACAATAGACCAAATATAAAACACTTAGCATGTTTTGTGTGTTCTTATGTTTCGTGTGTACCACAGTGCTTACCAAAGAGTGGAAAGCAATATATCGACAAGCAGAAAAAAGTAGTAAGAAGCTACGATCTGTGCACATAAAAAAAAAACAAAAAAAACTACAGTGTTTTGCTTCCAAGAACAGTGTGAGAACATCACTTACTCTCTGACTTCTAAAATCAATGATCTGCTCTATTCACACAGGGGCTTATTTGCACTTTAGACAGACTTAGTACCAGTGAGCAGACATGCTGTGTGGTTGACGTCAAGAACATATCAGGGTAGCAGTGCATGTGTGGAAGAGGCTATTTCTAAGGGTGTTTCAGTTTCAGTGTTGTGTTCCACCGAAATTGTACATTGTACAAACATCAGCAGTGGAGACAATATGTTAAACTCTATAGTCTACAATTTTTGTCAGACACTGATGATTACTCTCGACTGAGCAAGACACAAGCTTTCAGCTGAAGCATGCACATGCATGCATGCACACAAACACACATATGCTGTGTACTTTTTTAATGTCTCTCTGTAATCCTGTCTTGCCTGCTGAGGCTTTGTGTCCATATGTAAGTGAAGGGCCAGGCTCTGAAGATTCTGAGTCATTGTCCCCTGAGGGGAACAATAAAGGATATCTGTCTATCTATCTGTCTACATTCATATAGAGCAGGGGTGCTCAATATGTCGATCGCGATCTACCGGTCAATCGCTAAGGTAATGTGGGTAGATCGCATGGCATCAAGAAAAAAATCCAATCCAA
>JAPZDZ010000006.1:2085459-2106821 GCA_029783805.1 Acanthurus tennentii | reverse complement strand
AATATTATGTATTATTATTGTTATTATTATTATTATTATTATTATTATTATTATTATTATTATTATTATTATTATTAATTAACTTGTCCTCTACAAGCCAAATGGGTAATTGCTTTAGAATGGAAGGATACTCAGAGACCTAATTCTGGTCAGTGGCTTAAAGAGATGCTTGTAGTCATAGTAAGAGGTAAACTTTTTATCAGATGTGGACCCCTTTCTTACATTTCATGAATGACCTGACAGTGTAGATGCCTGTGATTGGACAAAGATTGGAGTTACCACTGTAACCCCAAAGTAATGTGTAATCTGTACCACAGATAAAGTAATATGGTTGAGAATAGAGAATGAGATTAGGATAATGACTAGATTTTTTTTTTTTTAAATCATGTTTAGGTTTACAAACCTTTAGATGTTTGTAAGTATGCATGTATGTGTATACAAATGTATATAATTTTTTTAAATTTGTTTATTTATTTGTATCTACTTGTGAATTTAATTTATTTTGTTTTCTGGGTAGCAATATATATGGTTTTCTTATTATATTTATATTTAATTTTGTCAATTTAATTCCTTTGTCCTAAATACTTTTGTACTACATATATGTTATGTTTGCTAAGTCTGATTACTGAGAATGTTGTGTTATTAGGGATGGGAGGGGGAGTTTTTGTTGTTTATTCAAAATGAACAAAAAGTCAATAAATGTGTGGGAAAAAAATGAAAAGTAACTTTAACTATAATAAATGATTTACTTTTTATTTTACTTGAGAAGATTTTTCCTACTGTTTTTTCGCTTTTACTTGAATATAAATTCGTAGTATTCTACCCACCAGACCTTATAATCTAAAAACAAGTCAACAAATTTTCTAACACAGCCAAGTATCAAACATTTTCAGCAACAAAAGTCATATAACTTAGCTTGCCAGCTATCATTACTTACTAATCCAGTGGTACAAAGGCTAGCTCAACATCTGTCTTACAGCCCTTTTTGAGTTTATGCAGTGGGCGGTTTCAGTGGCAAGTTCAGTTGTCTGTCCACCACAAAACTACATAAATCATTTAGAGTCGATGGTACATCAGAAAATATTTCTTTGTGAAATATGATCCACTTTCCTAACAAATAAGTAATAGTTGGTGACGTGATGTAGTGTCATACAGTATGCACCTATCCAAGAACAGTCCATTGAGTGTACCATTAATTAATTTTAAAGCTGTTACACTAGGTAAAATAGTTACATAATTTTACTTTAATGGAAGAGGAAAGAAAAAAAGTTCTCGTACACATCCGTTTACTTTCTTTTTGGAATTCAGAGTAGTACAAGAGGATTAGATTTGGATTGAATACAACACAAAAGGGTAACAGTTCAAAAAATTTGCTAAACACCTATTTTAAGCAATGGGTTGTACAATACTTATTACTGTATTTCACTTAAAACCATGTACTATTTATAATATGATTTTATGTAAAATTGTATTTTGAAAAGAAGCCAGTTATCAAAGCCAAAAGGAAAATTATTATAACATTATTTGAAATACAGTGAAGTAGAAAATATACACTGGTAGGACACTAACCATACTTAAGTTCGAAGGCTTTTCTTGCAGCATATCCTCAGCTCTGGCTAAGACTGGACCCATCGTGTAGGCCAGATCATCACTCATTAATCATAGATGTCAACTTGAAGATGATCTCTTTATTCAGGCTTTACAGGGAGCCCACATTCCTTGTATTACAGATTCTCTGTGTTGAAGAATCAAAGAAAATTGTTTTTTATTGTTTGTTTTGTCAAATTCTGTGGTGAGCACTTAAAATGTAGAAAACAAGCTAACAAAACAATATACTTTTATTTGAAATACCAGTTAAAAGTACAGCATTGCAGTTTTTGTTACATTTTCTAAAAAGATAATGAAAAATACCATAAAAATTCACCATAAATAATAACCATATACATTTTTGTCAAACATCTTCTTTATGAATAAAAGTAGAACAGAATCTGACCTTTGTTAGATATAAATGTATTTTTTCTTTTTGTCTGGGTTTTCTTAATTTTTTATTTTCTTAAAATATGAATTGAAGCTACGTTGAAGACTACCCAACTACCACTACTCAAATATTGAAGTGAAAAAAAAAACGATAGTCTGAAGCAGTGTGCATGGTTATAATGTATAGTTCTGATGGCATAAATGATGCTGTTGTTTCTGTCTAAGCTGCTGGCAGGTCAGGATTAACCTGACATCACTGAAGCAAACCCAACAATATTTATGAAACCCCTTACTAATGTTCTTCTTCCAGGCTAAGCCAAAGCACAAGTATTGTACACAACAATGCCAACAATGCAAGTCAGAGACCTTTGCTCTCACTCATTTATCTCAGTGCTCCCAGGGTGTTGTAAACAAAACTGTACAAATAAATGAAATAGGAAAAAAAAAAAAATCCTTTTCAAGATGTCTGCCCATCTGTCACTCTTGTGGATCCAGAATTCTCTTGTTAAGACTGAAATTAGAGTTGTACATGTGGTAAACAATAAAAGCCACCAGAGTGAGGCAGATGGCTCCGACAATGCCTGTTACAACAGAAACAGCCAGCATGCTACCATCCATATGAGTCTCATGAGCTCCTAGAAGGAAAGATACACTGAGGATTAGACCATGTAGAGCGAAGAACATTTTATACACTGATTAGCAAAACTGGAACAATCGAATTGACTAATGTGCACGTTGTTTTAATAGAACTGGAAAGCCATTTGGTTTCTTTAATTATACACACTTGTACACAAGTAAGGTGACTGACATGCTGACTAATGATGGTTGAAGATACTCTTATCCATTAACTCTTGGCAGCCAATCCAGGTTTTGGCAGGTATAGGAGAATATATTTAAATTGAGTTGAGAATATTCTTTACCAACTAAGATCTTTTGTGATCTTGGCTTCTTATGATGTTCAGGTTAATCATGTTTGTTGGTTTTTGTTATGGGTTCTTTTGCTGTTGAGGTCGTGGTGATTTTGTGTCTTGTTCTTGCCTTGTTATTTATGAGTCTTTTACATTTTTCAAAGCACTTTGTGAACCCCTGTTTTCAAATGTGCTATACAAATAAGGGCATGATTATTACTATTACCAGGTACTGTGTGTTCTCTACCCAGAAAGGAATCCATTCTGTAGATATTTTGAACAGATAAACTGCCTCAACATGCTCCTTCAAAAGGCATCAAAAATGAAGTGTGGACTGGATCAGTAAACATCTGTGAACCACTTACTAGACACCTTTCTAACATAGGATGTCCAAATTAGTCAGTCTGAAAGTGACAGCATGCTTGAAACAAATTAATTTCTGCAGCATGTTGTCCAAACACATGCAAAAGCAAAAGTGTTTATAGCTGGACACCGAAAAAGGAGGGTTGAAAGTCTAGCCTGTTGCTTTGTTGCAGTCTTGTGTCTAGCTTTCTGGCAAATGTGCAAAATCTAATGTTCACTGTTCTTTTAGCTCTGTCTTTATTTCGTATTATAAAGACACTTTAACATGAAAATGTAGTCTGAGGTCCTCTGTTCATACCCTAATGCACAGGACTCAAGTATGCTTTGTCAGAACTGCTGGTTGAATGGTTGAAAATTTTCAGAAAAACCTCTCTTCCATACCTGTCAGAAGTAGAAGGGACAAAGTTTAAATCTAACATTTATCCCTATTTCATGCAGTGATAGACCAGCTGTGCCGATGTGAAGAGGGAGCTCAGGTTTTGAATTCATCTCTCAAGCTCTCTTTTCAGGTGTTATGCAACTCATTCTGTCACTCAAGTGAACAGATTTCTACCATTAAAGCCTACCAACAAGGTGGCAACTTACAACTGACCCCTCTCAAGACAGAGCGCAGGAAAGAGCCCAATTTCTCTTTGGCATGTAAGGTGAGGATTCTTTGTCCAGTCTTTCACTTTGGAATACTCTCTCATACTACACTCAGAACATGTGTCTCTGTGTGGAAATGTCTAAATCAGGGGTGTCAAACCACTGACTGTATAAAACACTGGACAAAACCTCCGTGACGTCACCCACTGGTTTGAGTGAAGCCTCAGAAATCTCGTCCTGGGCGCCGCCATTTGCCTGCGCCTGACTCTGCCGAAAGCCGGCCTAAAAGACGAAGAACCAAATATGGGAAAAGAGGTTGGGCTAAGGTGGGGTGACAGGATGGACACCACACCCACTTAGCTGACAGCCCACCGCTAGCCGTCGACAGGCTGTCAATCAATGAGACCACGCCCCGATTTATGCAAATTGCCTAATTTTAAGCTTAAATATAAAATAAACAAATGAGTTAGAAAAAAAATCACCCTCCCAGGGCTTTCATGAGATGGTAGAGAAGTTGTAGACAAAAAAACATTTTTTGAACCAGGTTGTAAATATGTTTATTTGGCCATTTTAACATGGGCTCCAACGGGAATTTGCTCCCTTTTGGAGCCAGCTTCAAGCGGTCAGTTGAGGAATGGCAAGTTTTTGTACTTCCTGGTTGGCTTCAATGCAGAATTGGGGAGTTTGCTCCTTGTGTCAAACTCATTTTCACCTCATTTTCAACTCATTTTGTAAATGTAAGACTGAATGAACATAACTTTTCCTAAACATATTGTTAAATAACTGTCTCTGCATTTGTTTTTTTTATATTATTTATGTATAAAATAAAATGTATATTGAACTCCTTCACCACCTACACTGCCTCGTAACACAAAAGACTGTAAATATATGATTTTTTAAAATATATTGATTTAACACTTAATAACAACAGTGAAGAATTATTTAACGCTTAATAACAACAGTGCAGAGTGTGAATTTATATCCAAATATGAGGTGCCTTATTAACTGACAGTAAGCATACATGAGCAGTGGAGCTTGGCATTAGAATAGGATGTATAACTGAAACAGTGGGAAAAATACAGAGATGGTGTGACAGACAGAGAGAGTCAAATCAGTTCAAGTAGGTGTTAAGTGTGAAGTGTTCTGTGTCTATACCCATCTTTGGTGAGAGAGAAAGCATGTACTAACCGTAGAGGGGGAACAGACACAACAGTAGTAGATATAAGTTGAATAACAAGGGCGTTGTTGCCCTGAATGGCTGTGGGAAAGGAGGTGTTATGCTTTATGGTTGCAGAAACAGGAGCTATCCCAGTAGCTGCCGAAGAGGATCACATGGGGTTGGATATCATCGAGGCGAGGAATGGTGGCAGATCGGCGAACCAATCGGGACAGAGACTACACCAATATTTGTATTCAACATTCTGCATTGAATAGAAGACTGGGTCAGGGAAAAAAAGTCAGTCAGACTTCGTGCCCTGACACATGATGTTGATTGTCAGGGAAAGGAAGATCAGACCCAGAGCTCTGCATGCTTTATTCATTTACTGCTAAATAAACAGATAAACTGAGACCAAATATGTTCTCCTATCGCTTCATTAATAACACGCAGGATTTGGTTCACACATAGAAACTTATTTTGAGGATAGACTGCGTTCAAATCCAACAAGACATACCGGTTTGTCTCCTTGAAGTACAAACATATATTCGTTTTCCCATCTTTCATTAAACTACCTTCCTTCTGCTTAAATTTTTCTCTTCTTGAAGATTTTGCGGTTATTTGTTGATATTTCCCGCCCACACTTTTTGGAAAACCACTGAAGTGGAAACACTGCAAATTGCCGTCACTTTGCAGGTAACAAAATGTGCATTGTGGGAGATGTAGTTTATGGTCAATGTACGCTTTAAAGCAGTATAGAATTTTATTTTAAAATGACTTTACCCCTTTTTAAGCTCTCGCAGGCCACATAAAATGACGTAATGGGCCAGAGGCAGCCCGCGGGCCTTGAGTTTGACACATGTGATCTAAATGATTAGGGAAACCCAATTGATGCTATGGTCCAGTGGTCTTGTGATCTGTTTTGTTTGAAAAAAAAATACTTGAATTGACTCATGTAGGCAGTGAATACATACCTCCAGATGCCAACAGATACCCTGCGAGAGAACAAGAGAAATTCTCAGCTTATTAATGACCAAGAGACATCTCTAACCAACTTGTGTTTACTAGTATGTGGCAGCTTTTATTCAGTTAATTGAAAACATAAAAATGAGTTTTTGTTACTTTATCTCAGGGTTTTGAGAAGTCGGCCTATTAAAATCATTCATGCTCTTACCGTTGTCCAGGCGGATAGTGATGGGACTTGAGCTGATTGTGGCGGTGTCGCTCACTGTAGTGCCTTCATTGTCGTTGACACTGCGGCGCCTCCTTGAGTTGATGCCAGCGGTGCAATTCTGCAGGTGAATTGGGTGATAGTCATTTTGTTAAGAACAGTTTTCTGGCTAAAATAAAGTATGCTGGGCTGTTAAGGTGCAACGATAGTATTTAGAAAGGAGCAAGAGAGATGAAGATTTCCATCCTCGTGATTCCCTTCTGATTTTCATGTCAGCTTCATATGAAAACATAAAAAATACTGTATATTTACACTTTATATCTAAATTCATTTCAAAAGGTTATATGGGTTTGAAACTCAGGGCATGTAGCACGTCTGACAGAAGGGTTGGGGTTTGGGTTCCTTAAAAACCATGATCTTTCCCTAATCTAACCCATACAGTGGTTGCCATGAAGATATTGTTCAAAGCAGGAATTAAAATAAAAAATGTCTTATAATGGAAAGCAGGGTATTGCTGAATCATTCAGAATCAAAATTCTTGTCTGTTGACAGGTTCTCATTTAAGATGTGTGTTATGATGTTAGAAGAATCTGACCTGAATGAGACTGGTGCAGAAGGAGTTCACACAAAGTCTGGTGGCACAGTGCACATAATATGTGGAGAGAGTTGTTTCTGTGTTTTGAAGGAAGCGAAAAGCCTCGAAGGAGAAGCGGGCTTCCTGCTGCTCTCCATTGACTCCTATTACCGTCTGGCCATCCCGGTTACACCTTTAACAGAGGACACATGCTGATGTTTCCCCCCCACACACTGTTTTAGGGTTTTCTTCCAGGTTTCAGTCTAACTAGAACCTTGTGAAAAGGCATTTTTATCATATAATCAGACTACAACAAACCCAATAAGCAATTCAAGTCACACAGGTTTCTCTAATGAATGATTGCAAGTCCAAGGTTCACTGTTGTTTTGTTTCTTTTTCTGTCAAGTTCTCCCTTTGTCTGCTTTTGCTCTTCAGTCAAGGGGAGTTTCTTTCTTTTGAGAGGATGAAGTGTTCGGCTCAGTTTGGCTGCTCTACTGCCTAATGTTGCCATCGACTGGGAAGGTTGTCAGGAGAAATGCATTGATCCATTAGAGAGAAACCAGAGAGCCTGCAGATCTCTCCCTTGTTTTGATTGCATAATGTTTGACGTAATGCCGTAAAAGCCATCCAATTCCCTCTGAAACCCCCCCCTGGTGGCAAAGAAAGTATCATTGTAAAATGGGGCTCATCGGAGAACAGTCTATCAGCGAATGATGTCACTTCTCAACCACACTGTTTAGTCAGGTTATACATCAAAATGACAAAGTTAAGCCAAAAAGTTGTCTGTAATCTAATTTAAGTTGTGAAAAGTCAACAAAACAATCAACACCTGAACTAGCTCTATTTATTAATGGATGCAGCTTAATTCTCAGAAAAAGCTTAAGTGCAACTTTGGTTTTAAACATTATCTCTGTGTCATTGGCTTTGTGTGCTTCTTTAAAAAGTGGAATTAAGTCAAGATATTTCACTTTTCATCTCTGCAAGCTGATGACCCACCCAACAAAGAGATCATGGTACGTGGTGTTGATGGGGAAAGGCGAGGCTGTGGCGTAACATCGGTCAAGGAGCACGTTGAATCTGCAAAAAGAAGTTTTGACATCAACACAAACCTACACAGCCAGTCATATTTTCCATTTTCTGGTAAGATTAAACTTGCTGTGTATGTTTGCACAGTGACATGTACTTAACTAGATTTTTTTTAGATAAGCTGTCCTATCCTTGGGTTGTGCACTGGAGAGAGCCCAGATTTTTTTAAAATTTGTATTACATGTCTTTGTGCCCATTAAATAAATAAATTTAAAAAATACTTGTAATCCCTAACTTTTGAATCAACAATCAACAATCAGTATTCATTGTTTGCTAAAATTTGTTTGAAGTACCTGTTGGTAAGGTTGGAGGCCTTAACTTTAACAAAGATCCTGGTCTTTAGCTCCAGGCCTCCTGGAGGGATCTGCAACATGGAGGAGTAGCTTTTGTCCTTTAGGGCCAGTGAGAGAAAAAGATGTTGTTTAGAGAGACCACTATCATTTTAAGTATCAGTTTTAATCTGCTTATCTCTCCCCATCAGTGGAGGGTGGAATGTCGTCTGGGCTATTTGATGCAGAGCTATGTTATTGTTAAATTACCTTTTCTATATGTAGGGATTTCATCATTAGCTAATTTAAAAAGAACTTGTCACCAGCTAATCAGGAGTCATCATTCATATCAAAGCACTTCAACCCAGTTTCTTTATGTCTGTTACATAATAAGGTCACTTCATAGCATGAAATTGTAAGTGAATCTCATAGTCAAAGTTACTTGAAGAAATACCCTATTTTTAAGAATTTATTTTAAACCAAAACTTAGTGACAGTCACAAAAATATGTTTTAGATTCAAGAAAACAAAATAGCATCTAGACCGAAAGATTAAAGGAATAGTTTGACATGTTAAATTGACCCTGTAGACCCAAGAAAGTCACCTATACAGTCAAGAAGTGGCCCAGCACAGCTCCTTCTAAAGCTACAAATTCATGTTTTTAATTTTTTTCTTGTAGATTGAAAATAAGATGTAACATGTTATGGACTTTTCGACTGCTGATAGATGCACTTAGTTATCTTTACATAGAGCAGTGTAGCTTTTTCTGCCTCTTCTGTTCTTTATGCTAAGCTTACTGTTGTTATTTTTTACTGTGCTAGCAAAGACTACTAATATATATAAAACAGAGCCTTCAGTAGGGGGTTTTTGGTTTTTGACACTGTTACTGACTTGTGCTTGCTCCTGTGATGCCAGGAACTGAAATGGATGGCCTTCATACATTTTAACAACTGCCACAATTTAAAGATATAGGTCACATTACAGCTCATGGGACAGCTGCTCTAAGCTTACAATCCTTGTTACAATTTGTAGACGTAACATTTTATACTTCATTATTTGGATGTCAGAGTAGTTTCACTGAAGGAATGTATTGTGTTGGTTTGTTGACAATGATATGTCTAGGAATGCATTTTTGCAATCTTTATGTCAGAAATATTTATATTACAGTCTTGACAGTTTTGTAGTTGAATGATTTGATGTATTTCTCTGTTGATTCCAAGTTAAAGGAGCAATTAGCACCTTTCTGTTTACACCACACTCTTCTTACCTTGTAGAGTTGCAGGCTCAGAGTGCTAATAAAACTCCCATTATTGTCTTTGACAGCCAGACTGACAGCAGACCTGTTTGACAAAAAAATGTTTGGTCAGCAGCTGGATCATTAAGGGAAAAAAACAAGTTGTCAAAAACCAGATCATCTTTCAGCTGATACTAAGGGAAAAACACACAAAGGTGAGTTTCAAGCCCCACTGAAACTAGACTCAAGAGCAACGGACACCTCTGAGGACAATGGGTCCATGAAGCAGAACTACCCATTATAGCTTGATACTTTCTTCAAAAACGTCTTTTTCAATTTTTAATCCTAATGTAATGAGTCTGAGAATAACATTAAATGGTAAGTTGGTAAAGAACATAACAAGTATTGTTGTAGAGAAGTAATACACACCAAAGGCTTTATCTTACAAGATCTTAAAAAAGGCCTGAGGGCTAAAACATAATCAAATTAAAGAAAACTGCATTGAGGTTGAGATTTATCGATCCGTAGTCATCTAGTCCACACACAGACATATTTCAATATAAGTAATCAGAAACATGACTTAACCCTTACTTTCTAAAAAAGCTGATTGCACTTGTCCTTATTTTTCCCATGATGGTGGTGCACTGTGATTGTGATGTATTTACTATTCAAACTGTCTTCAGTGATTTGGGAATCCAGTTTCAAATGTTAAAATTAATTTTTGGAATTGATTAGGTTTGAGCTAGCACTCTTCAAATTTAACTTCAGCTTATTGTCCAAACGAGGACATTGGTCTTGCAGCCGAGTGAAATACAGAACCAACTCAGACCTGAACACTGAAAACATCATACAAATGCAGATACAGCAATGAACATACTGATGGCACAACATTAAACCATCCTTAAAGACAAGGTCACAGTAGCAATCCATCAACTTTTTACAAAAGACTAATCCTGAGTGTTTTACAGTTTGATGGCATGAGAGATAAAACAATTTCTCTGCCTCTAAGACCTGCACTTCCTTGCTCTGAATCTCTATTCAGACGTGGGAAGCTCAAACCCTCCACACAAAGAGGGACTCTGAAGTAACTTTTGCTTTTGAAATAACTCTCTGCAAGGAACATGAGACTGTTTGGGGAGTTTAGCGCCTTACAATCTTACTGGTAAGGATCATAATGAAAGGTAGCCAGCTCTTTTAAGTGTTGAGATATTGCCAAACAAAGTAACACTGATATGACTAACTCAACCATGGAATTGAGTCTGTTTTTTTGTATTTAGTCCAAACTGACAGGTAAAATGTATCACTTTCTATTGACATAATACTCTTGGCAGAAAAAAGTGGTGGGTTGAGAACAGCATCCAAAAAGTAAACTCTTTCATATACATTTATTATTAACAGGCAAAATTCTAATTAACTAATAATCACACCTCAAATCAGTAATTCACCTTCATTTAAAAAAAAATCAAGATTACACTTGAGGGTGTACTGTAGAAAAACAAAAAAGTTTGCTTTTTTTGTTTGCAAAGTTACTCACACACTCATCTGAGTATTGTTGACCAGGTACTGTAGTGGGTAGCGGCAGGAGAACCCGTACATCACCTCTTGGTGATAGGTGATTTCTCCTGTGCTTGGATCTTTAGAGCAGACCATGCCTGAGATAGTGACATATTGAACATTGGAGAAGTCTGCAAACAGTCCAGTTCCCACTTCCTGAGTGACCTTTGAAAAAAAAAGAGGTTGAACTTGATGAAAAGCTGTTGGGTGAGAGGCATCTTATGGGTATTCTCAGGTTTAGTTAACCTACCGTCAGCTCACTGGAGCAGGCAGAGATCGCCTCCTCTGTGATGGAGAAGTTGAATTTGACAACAGGTGGGTTCGCTGCCCAGTCAGGAATTCCCTTACACAGGTGTTTCGAGTGCTCTGAGTTGAGGGCCAGCAGTGATTCGTTGTATCCATTGAAATAGATGGGACACAGTAGGATCTGGAGGTCCACCGTCTTAGAGCCACAGTGGACCTCGATGTCTGAGTTAGCTGAACAGAGCAAAGATGAAACTAGAATCAACTTTTTGCTCGGTCTGTCACTCTTTCTGTTCTTCATCGGGTCGTAAATGTATGTGAATTGGTTCCTTCATGACGAGTAGGATGGCACTGGGTGGAGATGCCACCTACCATTAGTGTGTAAATGTGTAAATGCTGACTTGTGTTGTTAAGTGCTTTGGGTAATTGACCATTAAAATGCTATATAAATGCAGTCCATTTACCATACCATGACCCAATTATGTTAAAAAGAAATATTTTGGCTGAAATTTACTAAAATATTTAAGTGAATCAGTTAGCTTGTTAGCTTGCAAGTGTACGATGCAAACAGGCGTCATGGTATGGGATCTTTGTTGGTCTGTTTCCTATTTTACGTTTAAATTCAGATTCAAATTTTATTTCAGTCTCAAGAAGTTCAGTAGCATAGAAAAAGCAAAAGAGAAGGAAGACATAAACCAACAAGTGAAGTTTTCTGAGCCTGGGTGAGTACTGAGAGCAGCTGATTTCAGGTCTGGTTAAAGTCTCTATTATGCTGTTGTCTGACTCATCCAAGTGACGGATTAAAACTGTACATGTCACCTGGGACCCTGAAGCGGCAAAGTCATTGCATCATTGTAAGTCACCATGAGCCTCTGCATGCTTTGCTTCCTGTGGCCACACAGGAGATGAAACTGCATACTTAGCAGTAAAAAATGCACTAAGTAATGACCTTAAAACACAGACGGAACCTCTGTTAAACCTGCCAAGTAACACACTGGCCTATAGTTTACAACACTGTTAATAAATATTTCAGTATTAAATGGCCAAGGTATTTCAGTCCCTTGCATTTGATGAGAGGAATATTGCACAAGTGAAAATCTCTTCTGACAATCAGAACGTTACTCTTTTTGGCTCCAAACGTAATGCCATAATCCTTTCAGCAATTGCTGACTACATTCATCATCACATACACGATGATTAATAACAGGGCCTCAACAGGGCAGCCTGTGTTACATTCAGTCAGTTGTAAGTGACAGGTGATTCCGATGACCATCCAAACTAGACGGTAGAGTTCCACTTTAGCAGACGCCATTATTTACATGAAGCGGGGCAGATACAACATTTCCTCATGTAAACAGCATTTTGATATGAGCATATAAGAAGAATAATGACTGTTTTCGAGTCAAATCAACCGCAACAAACAGAAACTATCAGCCATTTGTAGAGTAGTTTGAAGTTGCTGTAAAGTGCTTCAGTGTCTGTCAGAGAAAGCTAGCAGATGTTAGCTTCAAAACATCGTGTTGGCTAAACTTGAAGCTAACATCTGCTAATATCGGAAAATATGGACATTTCGATATGTCCATAGTGAATGTGGACATCTGACTTGACTTGATTGTTTCGGTATATCTTCATTTTGGAAAACTCTGGAAAACAACTTAAGAAATATTTTTTCAGGATTATTTTCTGTCAGAGGCCTTGAATTCATCAATAAAATGTGAAGATATAACAGTTTTGACATTCATATCGAGCAACTATTTCTTTTAGAGCATTTATACAAACATCAAGGTCACATTTTTTGTTTAGAGCTGAAGCCATAATCAGTTGTTGGAACAAATATTTCAACCTTGTCAGCAGAATTCTTTGCAGCACTTACAGACAATAATGGCACTGACAATAGGTCTATAAATATTAATGCTTTTTAGTTTACCAGTCTTGTCCTTAATGACAGATACTGGCAATACAGAGGTAACAGAAACTGGAAGGACACCATGAACTATGAGACCAGTAATACACACAAGGCAAGTAAAGGACAAAACCTGTAACTGGCACTTTCAAGGTGCTCTGCAGTGACATGAACAATAATAGTGATTAACAGTTATCCTGCTTCTTGACGAGTGAATAAACTCTTACTATGTTCTCATTTCTTTTAATAAGTTTTAAAAAGTAAAGATTTTTTGCCAAAGCAATGGTCCCTCTCTGGGCCTTTCTGAGTTTAAAAGCCTCAGCACATTTCTTAGACACAAAAATCTTCAAAAATTACTACATACTGTCATTTAATGTCATGCACCATGTGCTTATGTTTACAAAAGACTTACTAAAAGCATTGGAAACGGTCCCCATGTTGTAATCGAGGCACATTGTTCATTACCATGTTGTGGATTTTACAGTTCATATAAATACACATCAGAGCAGCCCTCGGCAGTTCAATTTGAACAGACTGTCAGTTGCAGTGGAGTATCTTTAAATCTAGGAAGTTAGATATGTCCAGTCCAGCCTTCCAGTCTTAGCATCATTATCAATGACTGCAAGCACAGGTAAATTCTAAACATTTAAAGAGATAACAACTGCTATATAATCAGAGGTGGCCATGTGGAGGTGATAAGATTATTATCGTTAAAGAGTCGCAAATGTATCATGCAAATAAAGAACTGCCTCTTGTCAAGATGTTAAAGAACCAACTGATGGGAAAAAAAACAACCTCAAAACATCTTGAACCATTAAAATAGGTGAGCGAAATCTCTAAAAGGCACAGTGTCCCACTTGTCCCTCCCATTTTTTAAAAACTACGTCACTGTCCCCCCACACGCAGGCCACGAACACTGTGTAATACAACCAGGATCTTAGTTTTTTCTGTTCGTTCCCCAGGGGTAAACTACTGCTAACTGATCCCTGTTGCATCATCCCTAGAAGCACGACTCTTCTGAAAGCTGGGGTTTCCTTCTGGACAAAGCGAGACATCTAAACATGAATCTCCAGGCTAGCACATCTCACTATACTGCAGTACAAAAGCCTGGCAAGCTAAAGCAGACTAAACCTCCTGAGGTTCCATACAGTTGAGCTATAGACTGCCCCTAAAAATTGCTGATGGTTGCTAACATCTCATCATCAGCCATAACACTATCAGAGTCAATGGTAAAAAGGCAGCGCTGCCTCTCCAAGCAGTCGGCCAGTCTTCACAGCCTGCAGTCACAGTTGCTAACTCTTGCACACATTTGTTAAAGCTTCAGGGGTTCTTTTCATTTACTAAATATCATTGAGAATTTTCTGCATTCTGCCAGATTGTGCCAAAAACTAAATTTAATTCATCAGACTGGACGGATCTCATCAAGGTAATGCCAGACTTACCTTGGTATCACTCCACACTCGCATTGCATGTTCAGACAAGAAAACAGCACAGTGGCCTACATCAGCAGAGTGGGCAGAGTCAGATCCCTGTTTCTGCTGTGGCTAAACACCTGCTGTCTCTAAGGGCCCACCACCTGTCAAGTCTAGAGCACAGTAGGCATTTATCTCATGTAGAGATGTGAGCCCCTAAGAGACAACTGGAGACTTCAATCCTGATGTTGGACACAGTTCAGGAAGAAGACAGATCTATTTTGCTCACACTCATTGTCCACTGTGGTTCTCCTCGCTGCCCCAAGACAACCCATTGTTTTGTGGTGGAAGAGTTTGCACACATTTGCGGATTATGCAGCATGAACGTTGAGAACATATGCATGGTGGTTTTGTTATCAATGCCCAGTCCATTCAACCAGTTATACCTCTTGGAAATGTGAAGCTCCTTTTCAGAGTCAGAGAAAAAGTATTGTGCATACTTGCAATTTTGTTATATATTTAGGCAGATAACTACTAGGTTACAAAAAGGTTAAAAAAAAGAAATATATATATATATATACTGGTGTTGTTAAAAAAGCAAAAATCTGATGACTGTTGCTGGGACTCATTCCCTTGGCTACTAGCTTGAAGACCCTGTGTGTAACCCAACACTCTAGCCCAACCTTTGCACCCTTGGGACTTTTTTGTTCTTGCACTTTTAGGGTGGAGCCTTTTACTTTCTGTTGCCAACAGGGGCTAAGGGGTTATTCACTTTTGAGGAATGCACCTGCACAAAAATACTATATACTTTCATTTATCTTCATTTAACCTCTGTCATATAGACTATATCACTTCAGCAACCAAAAACAAGCTGAATTTAAGCTCAGTCATCTCCAAACCTGTAACACAGCTCACCTCAGAGGTAAAGACACAGTCCTCAGGAGGCCAGGCTGCCAGTGTGCTTACTGGGTTGCAGGAGACAGAGAGTTGTGAGAGTGAGAAGAGCAGGGGAAGGAGGGGAGGCCAAAGCGGCGGGTGGATGAAAAGGATGAGAGAGTGAACACTGATTGTATCACAAACCTGGACTTCTGAATGTAGAGTGTCCAATGCAGGCATTTTGACCTTGGGCAAGAAGGAGTAGGGCAAGGTGATATGTAAGAAGAACCAGCAACATTGTCTTAAAATAGGGAAAAAAACAAAGTTTAAGGTTACATCATCTTTTATAACAGTTTCAAAAAACAATATAATGGACAGTAACACATATACCTCTATTAAATTTACAAAGAATCAAATTTAATAGTATAATGTCATGACATAAAAATTCTTTACTTATGCATCAGTTTGTGTGCAGCATTTCAAAGTTAAGCTAGTTTTTGGTACTTTATGTACAGCTAGCAAGTTCAGTTCATAACATGGGGCTGGAACCTTTCAAGGTGTCAGCAGGTAAATCTGAGATGTCCTGAGATGACTAATCAGAGAGAAAAGAGAGGTAAAGAATAATTCTAATAAACAAATATACACTTATTGTTTTGACAATTCTGCAACCTTTACTGTTTTGTGAAGCACTGGAAAATCTACCCCTTTTGAATTCCAAAAGTTATATAAATTAAACCATATAGGCTTCTTTGATGGAACAAACATCTTTTTTGTAAGGAGTCAAAATGTTGGCAACTACAACTTTAATGTTTAACAAAATATATTGCACTTTATTTTATAATATCATATATCATTTTGTTCTGAAAAGTAACTGCAGCAATAGTTTCCTTAGAAATGTAGTTTGTGTATTCAAGGAAAGTACAAAGTCACTTAAAGAACTTGATTACTTTCTCCATGGCGGTAATATAGAAACTATTGCTGCATTACTAATTCCAAACTGATAAAACTCCTCGGAGAAAAACTTTATAATTCAATTCATGAACACTTTAATATATCTAAAATCCTATATCAAGTTCTCAATTGGAGGACTATCGGTCAGAAAAATAAATATGACAAAATAAATAAAATGTCAATCAGTAACATCAACAATTATATCTGAATATTTCCCCCAAATTATTTAAAATGACATTCTCAAAAGCTTGGATGTCTTATTTCAAGCATGATGACTTATGACTGATGACAATCTGTCTTATTGTGCTGGAGATATACTGTAAACTCTGGCTAATTCTTTCATTTCTCTGAGGGTTTGACACTAACCCACCCATGGACAAAATGTGTCGGTGGAATCCAAAATTTTTTAAGTTCATTTTTTGCTGATAGCTGTTCAGTAAGATAAACCATTCAAGAAAAGATTAGAAACTGTAATTTAGTAACGATTGTAGGATACAGTACTGACTTAAGTGGAATGGCTGTTTCATGTATACATTTTGTGTCAAATCAAATTTCATATATACAGTTACAATGGACAGATTAAATAAAAAAATCACAAAATAACCGTTCAAACTTAATTGTATGCAATGAGATTCCCTTTTTGAGCCAAATAATTTAGAGAGATAAAGCTTACCTTCTGTGGATGGCCTAAGAGTGTTGCCCCACCTCAATATATCCTCTGTGTCTGCTCTTACATTTATGACTCCATGTTTTATACTGTCCTCTTTTCCAGCCAGAAGGAATTTTCTGGAAGCCCAATGAGAAGAAGGGGCAAGGTGCGAGAGTAGCTCGAGCTGGTTGGGTGCAGGTAACAGATCATCTGACAGTCACAGAACAATAGGTGAACCTACAAATATGGAGAGTTCTTGGTCTGATGGCACGGTCTGTATGTGGAGTAGCTATAAATTTAACTTGTGATTTTTTACTCTGTCCTCAGCTGCTATTGCTTTTGTGAGAATTGTGATGAACCCTTAATTGCATCACAGTTGAATTCCTTTTGAAAAAAAATATAGGAAAACAATTAAAAAAAAAAATTGCTAGTTGGGTATTGACAAGATCATTGACCCCCCCCATTGACTGTTTGAATATTTTTTCTTACAAGTGGCTTTTTTTGTAAACAAGATATATGTTTGCAAAACTATCTTAGAGTACAACTACAAGCCATATTCAGACAAAACAAATCAACATGAGACTATGAAACCCTTAATATGTGCAAAATCCTAAGGACACCTATCCTAAAGACATGACATAACCAAAGTGTTATGGAATTTTTTCAACCATTTTTATGCAAGTGCATCAAAAAGAGACTATGTTATAAAGTCTGCTCTACTAAGGTAATGTTTTGTTGTCACTTCCACCCACTTCTGCCAGGGGCTACCACTCTTTGTTGGGAAATTAGGTCTCCTGCACATCATCTCACACTTGGAGAGAAAGGCACACCCTTTCAGACAAAACCTCTTATGTCTTTCACCTAAACCACAAATTCCCCCAATCCCCTCAAGGTACCCTTAGACCTGATCTAAACAATGGAAAGGAGATGAACTTACATAGAGCTTAGCACATAGAGCTTAGCACTGAGTAAGTGTTCTGTCTGTCCTCTGTACCACTTAGCCATAACTGTATCTGAGTGGGTCCTCGCCAAAGGTTACCCCTGAGTAACCATATATGCTAAAGCTTTAGGGGAACATAATGTTTGCACAAAAACAAGGTATGTATAGTTGAAATTCTTCTAATATTTTTGATTCATTTAGATCTTCGTTAGCTTTAGTAAGAAGGTTTCACTGTGAAGAACTAATTTTTTTTTTTACAAACAAATGCAAATGTTTGTGTTACAACATCTGATCTATTTTTAAAATAGTGACAGTATTTCTTCTTGTCCCGCAAGTAGACTTGATAACAGTAACATGCTCTTTTCTTTAATAAGAACTTGGAGGTGCCGAGGTCTGCAATAAGTTGAGGTTATAGCAACTGTTTAACATACTCTCTCTTTGGTTTCTTTTTCTATCAGTGAAGAGTACAACATTAATATCTATTAAGAACTATGCAACATTACAAAGATTCTGCTCTGATTTTGTTGAATATAAGCAATCAATATATGCTAAATTATATAATAATAATAATATGCTCAATGAAACTGATGAACTAAACATTGAATAAGGTATACTGTTTCAAATTGAGTATATATCAAGAGATATAAGAAAATTATCACATTTTAATAATGTTTTACACAATGTACTAACTTTTTTGGAATCAGGTTGAATTTTGGACCAAAGTGTCCTTTCATAAATGGTGTTTCTGAACCTTCTTGCACATTGTTTTTCTATTATCTATCACTGAATCTTTATTTAATCACTAGTCACTGTATTTCTTAGCACACAAAAACATGGTTACACTTATCATACCATCATATCAACCACACAAATATGTTGTGTTGTCTGTCAGTAAACATTTAAATGACTTTAATATAAGAGCAATGTACTTTTTGAGTACTTCCAATTCATATTACGGTATGGTTTTATTTCACTACTTAAAAGGCAAACACAGTTTACTCTACTACATTGACCTCAGAGCTGGGGCTACTATGCAGTTTAAGACATTACCAATACGTATAATTGTTTACAAATTAGGACACTCAATTTAACCAAATGTATGCTATAAAGTGCAGCTCATACCAAATTATCTTAACAGCTAGATTAAATTGCACTTGAGATAGCTAATACTGTTCACATTCTAAAATTGAAGACCTTGGGGGTACATTCTGCTTTATGTTCACTCGTGTACAATTGACCAATATTTCTCTATTTTCTTAACACTCCAGACCACACTTAACTGAATGCTTACCTCTTCAATGAGAAAACAATCAAATTATGAGTATTTGTCTCACATTTAGCCCCCCTCCCCGGTTCAGACTGCAGGTAGGGACAAATAAATTAGGAATAGTTACTTTCAGTCATACAATGGTCGTTGGCTGTAGGTACATACAGTTGACGTGCATCAGCATCAGATCAGCTCTGTAATAATCAAAGCAGAGACTTCCACAGTTTAAGAGCACCGGCTTACATTGGTTCTGAATTTATTAAGTTACTTGTTAAAAACGTTACATAGCTCACACACAGAAAACAAAAAGAAACACTCCGTTAAAACAAAATGGCAGGCTACAATTCCAATGAATCAAGACACTGTAAGGCCTGGGTTCATTCGGCATTCGTTCTCTCCGAAAAAACGGCAAATGGTGCAAAATCACAAACGCAGTTTTGGTAAGTCAACATCCTACACTGTGAAAGGGGTTTACACATCCTCTCGGTGGTGATTCTGTGACCGTTGTCCCCCCCTCTTGCCCAGCCTGTGTCCGCCCTTATTTGGAGCTGGTGTACTTGGTCACGGCCTTGGTGCCCTCAGACACGGCGTGCTTAGCCAGCTCACCGGGCAGCAGCAGGCGGACGGCGGTCTGGATCTCCCTGGAGGTGATGGTGGAGCGCTTATTGTAGTGCGCAAGACGCGACGCTTCCCCGGCGATGCGCTCAAAGATGTCGTTCACAAACGAGTTCATGATGCCCATGGCCTTGGAAGAGATCCCCGTGTCTGGGTGCACCTGCTTCAGTACCTTGTACACGTAGATGGCGTAGCTTTCTTTTCTGCTCTTGCGACGCTTCTTGTCTCCCTTCTTCTGGGTTTTGGTTACGGCCTTTTTGGAGCCCTTCTTGGGCGCAGGGGCGGATTTTGCAGGATCAGGCATTTTCTCTTTCGTATAGTCGGCAGTATATACGCAGGATGGGACACTGTTCAGATTCCGCCCCCCTCCTCAGCCCCTTATTTATAAGATGGCTGTGTAAATAAGTGTGTGCCGTTACTTGTCTGCGATTGGAGTATCCTTCATCAGAGGTTCGTCATTACTGGGAGACGCGCTGCGCTATTGGCTCGTGCATTTCAGTTTCACTCGACCAATCGAAAAACCCTTTGCGGTTTATATGGCTTTACTGACAAATACATTACGTAAAGGTCCAGGCACTTGCGTCCACCGTTTTTCGGCGTTTTACGAAAACCAGTAACCGTATATCTACGATCATGTCTGGTAGAGGGAAAACCGGAGGCAAAGCCCGGGCTAAGGCCAAGTCCCGTTCTTCCAGGGCAGGACTGCAATTCCCGGTGGGTCGAGTCCACAGGCTACTGCGCAAGGGCAACTACGCGGAGCGTGTCGGCGCCGGGGCTCCGGTGTATCTGGCAGCCGTGCTCGAGTATCTGACCGCTGAGATCCTGGAGCTGGCAGGCAACGCGGCTAGGGACAACAAGAAAACCAGGATCATTCCCAGGCACCTCCAGCTGGCCGTGCGTAACGACGAAGAGCTTAATAAGCTCTTAGGAGGTGTGACCATTGCTCAGGGAGGTGTGCTACCCAACATCCAGGCTGTCCTGCTGCCGAAGAAGACGGAGAAACCGGCAAAGAGCAAGTAAAAGACTCATCGCAGGCCCTGATTCAGCCGGGACAAAAGGCTCAGCACGGAGCCAGCCACTTTTTCATATCAGTGTTCGTTTTTTTAGATAAACAACCTTTCAGAAAAGGGACAGTGTTTGGTGTTGCTGTTTCTATAATGAAAACACTCGCTTCTCATCGGGACTATTCATAGACTGCTCGCCACTGTTGTGCTGTTGGCTCTGGAAAATGGAGGCGATTTTCAGATTGCCAGGAATGAAGACCGTGAAAAAAAATCCGTTTTAAATGTGGACCAACTCTAAAGGAGAAGGGTTGTTTTTTAGTTTCGCAATGCTGCTAAAACAAAATGTGCAAGTTGTTGTATTGTTTGTCATGTTCTTTCAATAAATGTTCTTTAGCCTTTTGGCACAGGGCAAGCATACAGTATTTAAGTTTGTTTTTTTTCCTCTCATCCGGGACTTCGAGCCAGGTCTTTGTGAGTGAACAAATGGCACATGGACACAATGATGGACCAGGGAGATAGAGACTTTCTCCTATATGTGTGTGATATGTATGTGTGTGTGTGTGTGTGTGTGTGTGAGAGAGACGGACCTGCAGAGCAGAGTTCATGAAGCAGGTGTTGCCCAGGTT
>JAPZDZ010000006.1:2067981-2081678 GCA_029783805.1 Acanthurus tennentii | reverse complement strand
AGGATGGACACATCAAAGGTGCCACCACCAAGATCGAAGATGAGAACATTCCTTTCAGACCCCACCTGGAAAATAAGAGCTTGTGCATAGTTGTACAAATTTGGGTGGATATACTGTAAATCATGGTACATCTACTTCAACCTAAATCTCACCTTCTTGTCCAAGCCATAAGCAATAGCTGCTGCAGTAGGCTCATTGATTATTCTCAACACATTTAGACCGGAGATTGTGCCAGCATCCTTGGTTGCTTGACGTTGAGAATCATTAAAGTATGCAGGTACAGTGATGACAGCATTCGACACTGACTGAAAAAATGAAGAAAAGAATTGAAAATTTGCTATGGCAGTACTGAAGATAATGGCTCAACATGATTAAATTTAGTAAATTTACCTTCCCAAGGTAGGCTTCAGCAATCTCTTTCATCTTTGTCAGCACCATGGAAGAAATCTCTTCTGGGTAGAAGGTTTTGGTTTCACCTTTGTATTCAACCTCCACTTTGGGGCGTCCACTATCGCTGATTATATTAAATGGCCAGTGCTTCATATCAGACTGAACAACCGGGTCCTCAAATCGTCTACCAATCAAACGCTTAGCATCTGGAATCCCATGGAAAATTTAAACATGTATTCTTTTTGTTGTAAGATATTTGTATTTTACTTACATCTTCACATCATATTAACACATTAAAATATCACATAGATTTTTTTCAATTAGTGATGTGACAATCACAGAAAAAGATTATTATGAAAAATTAGTATTTCACAGCATATATCATGTCTCACCAAATACTGTGTTGGTGGGGTTCATAGCAACCTGATTCTTGGCTGCATCTCCAATCAGCCTCTCACTATCTGTGAAGGCTACATAGCTGGGTGTGGTCCTATTGCCTTGGTCATTGGCGATGATTTCAACTTTGCCATGCTGGAACACACCAACACAGGAGTAGGTGGTACCAAGATCGATACCAACTGCTGCTCCTTTAGACATGATTGCTCTGATAAAGTAAAACAGTTCATGATTAGAATTGTTCCAGCAGGGGGCAATAAAACTCAGTGATCAGGGTGGTTAAGTCTGCTGTTCATATGTAAATCAAGAAGTCTTGGGTTTAGTCATATCAGTATTATACTTTTTATTAATTATATACCATGCAATTCACAACAGAACCCGTCAAATTTTTTTGATTATTTTGTCATTGTAATATTGTCATTTTAGGTGTAAACCTTCTTTCTATGGCTTTTCATGCCTAATTTTCCTTCACACCCAACAGTGATTTCCTTTGTTACCTCTGACCAGATGACAGCTATAGTGTGATGTAATAGAAGCTCAGTGTCAGCAATGGATCAGATGCCAATGGAAAGCAGCCATTTTAGATTGTGGAAACAATACATTCTGAACTAAGAGAGTGTGAAGAGTGGACTGGGAAACTAAATAAAATGATCATTTGTATAAGTCTATAGACATGTACATCGATCAAAAAAGCCTACAAAGTGTCTCATGCGTTTTATACCTATCTACATGATAGCTAATAAAATGTATTTAATGTGCAGAGCAGGATTTTCTGGCCTGCAGGACAGGGTACGCCCCAGCACCAAAGACATTCTGCAGTGTCATGCTTGAGCACTATTTAAACTGCTGAATCTTGAACCTTCTGAGGGAGAGAGGTACACATTCCGTCTTCCACTGCCTGTGACTACAAGACAAAGTTACTCTGCTGCAGTATACAGCCAGTCCCACATCTCTGCGTTGAGTTGTATGGATTGTGGCTGACAGCCTGAGCCAAGTATTGTCAAGTGAAGTCAATGCAGTCTTTTAATGCTCTTAATAATAATAAAAAAGTGATTAACTTTAAAATTTATGGTAAGATTGGATCACAGGCAGTGGGCAATGATGATTAAATAATTGTAATCATGCTTTATGCATCATAATGAAAATTTCAGAAAAAAATTCGGAAAATTATTGTGATGGATATATGGGAAAAACATAAACACTACATAAAATGTGTCACTTGGCAATAAGAAGTGTAACTGCATTTACAAGGGCTGAATGGGAACAACTATGCAGAATCCTGTTAGGAAATATTCTCGTCCTACCTGGTTGATGCTGTGGCTTTGGTGGCTGCAGTCTGATTCTCCCCTCACCAGATGAAAACAAGCAGAGGATATTGGTCTATCTGCTTCTGTGCAAGCTTCTCAGTGGCCTCTGGGCCAATCAGCTTGCAGAACAGCAGTGAGCTTCCAGCACATTCTGGATGAGTCTTCACATTCCCTTTGAGCTATTTCCTCTGATTGGCTGAACTGTAAAAACTCTAAAGATAGACTAGAAACAGAGATAGCTTAAGAAAGTTCTGTTTTTTTCCTCAAAGTATGGGTGGGGTTTTTGTAAGAGGTGAAGGCAGGTCTTCTAGAGAAATAAAAATATCATAATCTAACCTGACTGTAACCTGACTCTACCTTCACAAGTCCAGCCAAAGCTGTACAGTGTTTTTGCTTTCAGTATCATTACTTTTTATGTTAATATTGTTTGATCTATTACAAATATATACCATTATAATATTATTTGATTTTAGACAAAACACTACTATCATATTGTGTTCTTTGTGAATACTCAATTCTGATTAGCTGTAGGGTGTCAACTAATTCCTGATAAATGACACCTACTAAAAAGTTCCAGTCAGACTGTCTGTCATTGTTCAAAATGAATGTGCCAGCTTGGCTTGTGTGTGTGTGTATATATATATATATATATATATTAATGATATATATCCAGTCACCTCAGCATTAAAAATAAACAAATAAATAAATGATATCACATTTACAACAGTGTAGTCCTTTAGCACATTCTTTGAACACCAATGTGACTGTAACACAAGCGACAGCAGTACACTGCCCCTCTGACTTTACTGATACTTTGTGTTACATAAAGGATCATCTCATATCCTATTCCCCATTCCACTCACAACTTTAGGTGTCAGGCATGGCTGACAGCTAGCTAGCCTTGTGAAACATGCTGTCAAATTATATGTACTGTTTTTCAGCTAAATGCAGTGTGTTTCTGTTTTAAATCATTAGCCTTCTTGCTCATAGGGGAGCCGAGCAGTTTGACTGAGCTGACTGGACTGAAGTTACCACTGTTGCCAAGTTGTATCTAAGGTCCATCCTACTAAAGTAGCTAACATTGTTTGCATTGTATTGTTAATTTAATGAATGGCAATAATGTTTCCAGGTATTAGTAAACCCTTTAGAAATAACCAGGGAAACTGTTATTGTTACTGCTCAAGGTAGTTATTTGACAGTGCCAAAATACACAACATGAGATACATCTAATACTTTTGAACTGTTATTAAGTGAATTAATGCTACTTTCTGCTTTCACAAGACTTTTCAGCTGGTTGCAGTGTTTTTTTTAAGGTCAACCTCTCCTCAGGAAACCACAGAGCTGTACATAACAGTTTATCTTTGTTCCATGGTCTCTTGGTGGCTAGAATAACAGTCCCTCAACCTGAGGTTCAAAGGAGTTAATTTGATTAACACCTATGGGCTTTCTGATACGAATTTAAAAACTGTTTTAGCAAAACAAGGTACCATGAAAAGCATTTAAACATTTAGTTTTTTTTTTAATCTAAAATTGCTGTAACAGATCTGTCTCTCAGAGAACATGTTGACCTGTGATAGACCTGTGATAACTAACAACAAACATGGTCTCACCATTTATATGTGAAATGTAATCTAACTTTAATTTTTGATTGTGAAAATCGTTAGTAAAGATAAGGAATATTAAGTCTTTTTATGACATAGCTTTACCTTTTACTTTTACTATAAGTATCACATGACAGCCATTTGAAGCAAAAAGTCTTTGGAAACCACAGACTGTGATGTCATGGAAGGTCCCTTAGTGGAGCACAAATAGGTTGAGTGATGAGGAAGCGCGGCAGTGTTGCAGTGTGATTGTTAGTGAGAGACAGAGATGGAACAGAAGTTGCAGTTCTGCATATTCACAGTACTCATACAGGGTAAGTCTTTTCCTTTGAATAGTTGTTGAGTGGCTTTTCTCATTGTTAAAAGTAGATGTTGAAAGTAATGTTGAAATGTTTCAATATACTGAATCAGATTTTTAATAAAAGGTCATGCAACCAAACGGGAGGGAAGTCTTTTAATGTTTGTTATTTAGAAAATCTGAGTAGTAATTATTGATAATTATTAAGATTATCAGATACTCTTGTGCATCTGACAGATTAGATAGTTATAGTTGGGTTTGGTAAAAAATGTTGTTTAAGCTTATGCTTTTTAAGAAATTAGATTTGTATTTTCAGATGTAAAGCTTCTGATTTAGTCATTACCTACAATGGATTTGATTCTTTTCTAATGTCTGCTTTATTCAGTTTTTATTATAATTCATTATTTTTTATCCATTTTAATAATTCTTTTACGAATTGATTTCTGCCAATCTAGTGCACTATGTATATGTATTTATGCATATTTATATATGCTGTATGTGTCTAAATGTGTCTATTTCCTTTTGTATGATAAACATTTTAAAATTGTTTTTATACTGAACATTGTATTTTCTTTAAAATGTAATGTTCATGTTACATTAGGTGTTAAAAACTTTCAAATATGTTGCCATATAGTAAAAATTTTGCTAAGTTGTTTGCTGTAGTTATCTTACTTAATTTCTCTCCAGTGTTCAGTAAAAGCTTAATGCAACATCTTGTACACAACCCACGCATGTGAAACCGATTTGATGACCTCTGGTCCTTCAAGCCCACTACTCTACCCACTAGTGACAGTATGCCCCCGTGTTTGTGATCTCCAAACAGTGCATCATTCTCACCCCATAGGAAAGAAAAGCACCCAAAGCCCCCATGAACAACCCACAGCACATTTTTATTTTCTCTTACTCCCACCATTACTTTCTCTTTCACCATGAAAGAACTTAACACATTACTTCCTATCACAACAGAAATGCACAAGATGTGTGACAGGGGGCCGCTTCTATTGAAGCCGCAGTATACTAAAGGAAGTTTATTTATTTCCTTTCCCACCACCTCCATGTTGTAAAAAATGACACATAGGGTTTGACCTTCAGACACATCAGAAACTTAAGCTGTTTTGTCTTGACCATTTAATAGACCAACGATGGTTGCTCAACTGTTTGCTATTGGTAGTAAATATTCTGTTTGGAATTGGTTTCATTTTATAATTTTTTAAATTTTGTGTATGTGTTATTAAACAGAATGGTATGGAAATGACACTTTGGTGCCAGGGTAAATTTTCAAAGAAATACATTTTTTTTTCTGTTCATTGCAGTTTCACTTGCTGTGTGGCAACGTATGACAGTAATAAAAGGCCAGACAGTTGACTTAACCTGCCCAATTACTAATGCTCACCAGACCTGTGTGGAATGGAAGAACCCTGAAGGACATGTTATGTTCTTTGTGCACAAAAAAGGTGAGGATGACATATCTTCTACTTTAATCAAACAGGCTAATCTAAAAGCAGCCACACAAATGTACTGGTGTTAGGGTCAAAACTGTGAGAATCTCTCAGACTTTTTAAATGACGACATTAAACAAGCTCTATTTTTCCCTCAGATCCAGCTTATGCAGCCGTCAAGAACAGGCGCTACAGCGTCAACAAACTGTCTGAGTCAGAATTCACCGTCAGTATTTCTGCTGTCACCTTTAAAGATGGAGGCAACTACACATGCACTCATTATGACAATATCACAACAGATAAGACAGTAGAGGTGACAGTGTTAGGTGAGTATTATGTTGCAACTGATTTGGTCACAGATTTTATTGTTGTTGAAGCCACCAAATATATGATATTGAGAAAAATCATAATGACTTGCCATGATCATTGCATTATTAGTTGGATGAGCATTTCATAATACTGTAATGATATTTGGTCTGGTATTAATACTTTAAAGGTGAACCCAAAATGACAAAAGCACGGCATGCAGGAAGGTTTGACATAAAATGTACTGCTGAGGGGAATGGCTATCCTCCCCAGATCTTCTGGAAATTCGATCATGGGCCTGAAATTCATGGTGAGTTGTAAAACACTGATGTTGTGAAATTAGACTAAGTGACAAAGGCTTCATTGTAATGAAGTAGTAAACCAAAGAGAGCTATAGAGGCTAATATAATATGAATTAGACTCACGCTGGTGCAGCAACTGCCATCTTTTGCTGGCTTTTTGTAGTGCAATACCTCGTACATGGCTATTTTGAGCCTCCGTGGCAAAAATGGTCCCAATCAAAAGACATTGCTCTACACTCAGCTCTGTTTTTGGTAAGCACTTTTGTAGGTGTATCAAGGTTAGACTTGAAAACCACAAAGTGGACTCATCTCTTGAAGATGCTACCTCCCCCACTCTTTACACACATTTGGCAGCTTAATGGTTTATCAGTTATTATTTGAAGCCCTGACAAACAGCCATTGTCTTGAAATGATGATTAAGATACATGGTTTTTAACTATCTTTGGACCATATAGATTTGAATTTTGTAACCAAAGCTCTCAGCAATGTCATGATATGAATTTTTATTGACTATTGATGTAATCCAGAAAATGTGCAGAGATATTGACATAACGGCATCTGTCCCACTTTTACAGCCCATTCCCAAGTCTTACGTGAAGATAAAAAATATGTCTCAAAGGCAATGATGTCTGTTGAATCTGTGAAGAACAGAGTCGCTGTGAAATGCATTGTTCGCCATCCAGCTCTGCACTCACCTCCTCTGATGGACTTTGTCAAAATTGGACAAGTCTGTGAGTACATTTTATTTGATCTGAAAATAATTAGCTCTGTCTCTCACTGTCTCACTCACTCCCGCACTCACTCACTAACTCACTCCCCCAGCTCAAATTTTACTATAATTTGCATGTGTTTAACACAGTATTCACACCAGCAGAGTAAATTAGTTTAAGGATTACCATAACTTGTTTACTTTAACACAGTTCTGTATAGAGGCTGATATTTGAGGAACAGTGATGAAACGCGTAGTTTTGTCGTCACAAAAAAGGGAAAGAACCAGGAGTGTTTTTCTCATGAGTTGCTCCATTACACTGTCCACAGCACTTGACTATGAAACTTGACTGACCAAAAAAAAGAAAAAAAAGGCACGTTATTTCCTCTTTCAGTATATTGTAAATAGTCTGATTCCTGTATTCTAATAAAAAAAAGATCATATGTGACTTGAAGATTGTTTAAATGTCAGCACGTAAGTTTTAACCTAGATTTCCCATGAACTGAATGTATTTTCGCTCTTCTTAATGGTGTGAATCCCCTCTGTGTCACGGCAGCAAAGTCCCACCTCACAACCACAACCCGATCGCCCACAGCTCAGTCGAAGGGGTCGACAGAGGTGCTGAAAACAACAACCGATTGGTTCAGGCATGGGAGAACAGTGTACCTCACAACCAGAGATGTGAATGGGCCCTCATCAGAAAGCTCCATTAAGTTATCAACATTTCCCTCCAATCAGCCACAGACAGTTACAGAAACCATCAAATTTCCTCTGAACCCTGTTACATCCACAGGGTCGTATCTCAGCACTAGTGGTGAGTGAAATTTATGTATGACTCTTTTGGCACGAGGCTTTATGTAACTTCATAATCCATATCAGATGACATGTACAGAGATGAGATATGGAACCCAAAACAAAACAAAAACGTGGGTCATTTAACTGTTTCTACTAATGTTACCTACACAAAAGAAAAAATATCAATTATGGCAAAACTCAATATTAAAAAATCATATTGCATACAATGGGGTATACATGAATTTATTAAAATGGACAGTATCTAAGAAAGAGAGTAACTCCACACTTAAATGATGTATATAAATATACCAATGCTACATTACTCAGTTATTGCTTTGCATGATATGTATAAAAATGTGAATGTATAATATGTTACACAAACTGTTAACTTCTCAGATGGAAACATCACATATCTAAGCGTTCACAATACATTTAAATTTGGCCTCTTAACCACCACTGTAGTTTTGATACCATGAGATCAGTTTCCTGTAACGGAAGTCTTAGAGTATATTGTGAAACTCAGTCATGTTAGGTTGTGTGACTGCAATCTGTAGTGAAACTGTGAGACTTGATGTAGATGATTAGGATTATCCAAATATACAGAGCTCTGTCAAAGATTTAATATCTCAGCTTCAACAACAAAATTATTTAACCAAGAGGTTTTAAACCTAAACAAACAAACAAACAAAATGTCATAGCTAAATTACTTTTGATCTAAAAAGTTACAATGCCTTGTCAACTTTGTCTGACCTCTGACTTTTAGTAAATTGTCTTCATTTTTTGTAGATATGATACTTTGCATGATTCCATATTTTGCTGTTATCTGTAAAACTAATCTTGAAAACTATCTACCTAGTGCCATCTAGTGGTAATTCTGAATACCCACAGTGGAGTTGTTTCATTTTGAAAACAGGACTGACTTAGGCTACTGTAGCTTGTTTAGTCTGTGTTAATTATGGTTCCTTCCTTCTTTTAATGGCTTACAGGCTGGATGTCTGATTCTGTGACAATAAAGAAGATAACATCCAATAACGAAACAAAGACAAACAGTTCAGGTAAACTTACACTGTTAACATTGTCTACATGGTTAAAACTAAAATTTGGCTCCTTTGTAGTGAATGTTCTATCTTAGGTCAATATTAAAATGTGTAACAGGCCTTAAAAGTGATTAAGATTTTGCTGAACTAACTATCTACTGTCCTTTTCAAGAGGAGACAAATACACTTGGGATAGGAAATAAAGGTAGTTCATCACTACTGATCTTCCTGGTGACATGCCTGATCTTTGGTCTTCAGGTGGTGGTAATTTTTTTTGCCATCAAGCTGAGAAGAGCACACATCGCCTGGAAGAGAGGTAAGCAGATCATATTTTCATTTTCTGCAAGGTATCTTATCAAACCAATATCATTAGATTGAGGCTGCTGATAGTTTGGACTATAGTAGAAGTAATACATTTATGAAGCAAATCCTTTGTGTTGTGTTATATTTATTCTCTGCTTTATGTGTGTCTAATAATTACTTTCTATATCTGGAAAATGCTTCAGTGTACAGTAAAATACATTGACTTTCTAATTGTGGGCTAAGGGATACACCACAAAGCCATATATATTTATTTTTAAATGTATTTAAAAAAATAAATGACAGTTTTTATTGTCACAGAAAATGAAGACTCTGATCCATCGGAGGAGAGCAATAAATCAAAATCAAGCCAGGAAGAGAGAAACTCCCAGGGACAAAGGCGAAGAGGTATGCACATGACTTGGCAATCTGTTTATAGTGTCAGAACAAAGGAAGTACAGAAATGTACTAAAAAAAACATCTGTGCCAGCAGAGGCTGTACTTCATCTACAAAGATTTGAAATCCTCTTCCTCCCATGACATATTTAATGAATTAAAACATAAGAAATTTGAAGAGAATTTATTTAATTTATATTAGACCCTGTAAAACATGCCTAAACTTGTCAGATGGAGAGTAAAGGTCACTTGTATCCAGAGTTATGTATGAGGAAGCTTAATCAAGGAAACCAATAAAATTATGGGAAATTCAAGACCTGCAGTAATTTAATATGCCCAAACGTCTAATTACATCCAAAATATATTAAAACAAAGTAAATGAGTAACACTTTCTACAATGAATAACTGATTATAAAATGCTTTCTCCTTCACAGACCTTTTCAACACAGCATTCACACAGTATGTTAGTGAAGGACCCCCAGTGATAACTTCAGTGATAAACACAGCTGCAGTGGCAACTGAGAGGGTAAATAAAGAGCAGATGTCTCAACTTCACAACAAACAGCAAACTACAGCTAAATGTGCTATAAAAGAAACAGAGCTATAACAATCAACAGAATACAGTATTTCTGTTAGCATTATAAACACCATTTTATGCTCACAGATTAAATTTTGTATTGCTAACCCTTGCAACAAAATGAGTGCCTGTTTACACAGAAAAGAATCTGGTAATATAATACTTATGAGTGTTCTGTAATGTATAATTACTGTGTGTATGTGTTTTTTTTTTACATGTACCAATAAATTATATTTTGTTACAACAAAATTGCATGCTTTGTTTGATAATAATGAGTGATGTCTGAGGAAAATATTTATGTTATTCCGGGTAGAGCTTTTACAAAATGTAATTTTCATATTCACATCAGTCACAAAATCAGTATGATAGAAAATGCTTCATATATCGCCTGCAGGCTATAAATACTGTAGTTTTTTGCATATATAGAAAGCAAATGAAACGCAGGCCACGATGTTCAGCCTCGATGTTAGACAATGTACACTAGTCAAAAACTACAGTATAAAACAAGAAAAACAATAAATTTTTTAAAAAATTATTGTGTTCAGTGTTTCTTTAGAAAAAAAAGATCTCGCAGACCTAGTTAGCCCATGTACCTCCCCGGGCTCTATCAAGACTTTCTTGATAATTCCGGCATAGAGAGAGAGAACGATGTTCTCAAATTATACGCGTAAATACAATGGATAGATATAGTCCCAGAATCTCGGTAAATGGGTCAAAACTATGTCCCTTTTTGATAAATCTTCTTTCTCTAGACGAGGCCATTGTCCTTAGCCATGCGGTCTCTCAATAACTATGACATACAGATAATAAATCAGGAAGAAGGCTGGGCGGTTATCAGCGTCATCGAAGATACGAAGCGTAATAGGTGGATTGTTGAGGAACGACTCAGCTACTCAGCGTCTGATTGGCTACTTTGCCGGTAATATAAAAGACCTGATAACCGTCCGTCCTCCTTTCCCTTCTCATACCGGCAAGAGCAGCTGAGCCTCGCCGCCATCCATCCCAACCTAACACCTAAAGTCATCCTCGGGTCAACAATTCGGTAAGCCGTTTTTCAAAAAAATAAAAACAATATGTATAGCTATTTTTTTCTCAATACTCAACTTCCTCTGCGCTTGATTTAATGGTATGAAAACCGTTTCCCCAGTGTTTCAGTCACTTATTGCCCTTGTTTTGCCTGTTTTTCGGATTTAAATTACGGGTGTCTAACTGAAAAAATATATATTTGCTTTAACAATGTAAATTGTTTAAATTCACAGTCATGACAGGGCTGTATTCAGGAGCAGCAGCTAACGTTAGCAACTTAGCAATGTGGGGGTGGGGATTCTGAGACGTTCGAGAATGTTCTCGAACAATCACCGTCAAGCTGGCCGGAACGAATGAACGGACTTCCGGTTATTTATTTTTAAGAACAAAAGCTTTATCGCTATCCACTATAAATATAAATATAAAAATATAAAAATATATAAATAAATAAAAATTTCAGGTCGTCTGTCCGCGATTAACTTGACGTTTTATTGTCACAAGACCAAAAGCAGAGCCATGCTTTGCCGATGCCAGTCTTATCTAGCGTGGTTAGACAATATGTTTTTTGACGATATAAAACAAATTAATATAACAAGCGTTTGGTTTATTAAGTGTAGAAGTGCAAATTACATATTGCAGAGTTATATATTAATTGTAGAAGTTAATTCTTGAGTATTTCATCCATTGTATAGCTACATTTAAAAACTTAAGATATAGTACAATTGTTTTTCTGTGCAAATTTGAGTTATTTATTTTTGCGGTCCATAGTTTAATTTACTTTGCTAAACCTTAGCTCTATTTCTTTATCGATTATTAAAATTACAGCCTTCTCAATGGCATATGTATGTCAGTCATAGCTATGAATGGCATAGGTTCTACAGTGTAAGGTAACACTGAATCTGTGAAATTTACTAAGAACTTCCTTCTGTTTTTATTTCTCTAGGAAATATGTCGAAGGGACCAGCAGTTGGTATCGATCTTGGTACCACCTACTCCTGTGTTGGTGTGTTCCAGCATGGCAAAGTTGAAATCATCGCCAATGACCAAGGCAATAGGACCACACCCAGCTATGTAGCCTTCACAGATAGTGAGAGGCTGATTGGAGATGCAGCCAAGAATCAGGTTGCTATGAACCCCACCAACACAGTCTTCGGTAAGATTCAGATGTTTGGTGTAGAACAAGAGTGACATTATGACCTTGTGTCATTCTTTCTCACACTCACCTATTAAAAATGGCAACACATTAAGTAATTTATCACAACAGTTGAACATCTGAAAACTCCAATCCAACCTGCTTATTATAAAGTAAATTGAGTTCTAACTCCAAAGAGTTGAAGGTGAGAATGGCATAAGATGATCTTAAATGATCATACATTACACTTAAGCAAATCCTTTGTGATCATGATTTGTAGTTGCCACCAGTGGTTGACAGACTGAAGATCGCCCAGATTCCTTAAATATCTGAATAATAATCAAATTTGAAGTCCAATGCAAATATTGTTAGAAATTCCTGTTGTCTGTTATTTTGATGGTCATGATCATAAAATTTCCATCTTATTCCAGTCCATAAAACAACCCAGTGTTTATTGAGATTAATTTAAAGTGTTTTTAAAAACTCTAGTTTTCAAAATTAGCCAAACCCCCCAGATATTTTTAATAGGCCAACTGAACAAATTTGCAGATTATGCATTCATAAGGACAAGGGAGAAGAAAAGATGAACAGAGACATTGACTATGTGGTCATTTTACATGTCACATAGATTTTTTTTTTCCCTTACTGCAGTGAGGACAGAAGGCACTAAACATGCTTATATAAACTCCACATTTTATTAAGAGATTAAGCAGTTACTGAGAGTTTAGTTTTTATTAAAATTTATGATTTAACTTCTCAATGACTTGTTACTGATGCAGTGTGTCAAGACCCTGTTTGTTGCTGTTTAAACATGCTATTCTTTACCTTACTTGTCTCTATTCAGCTCTTGTGTGTCCAGCTATACAGGGGAACCAAGTTTATCTACTTGTGAATATTGGCAGTGTTGCATGTGAATAATTTAACATAATGGTAGATCCCAATCAGTGTTGTGTTTTAAATGATGGGACAGCCCTCAGATTTTCCCATCATTGTTAATTAAAATTTGGTCAATAATGAGAAAAAATTAATGTGACCTGTGTTTCAAAGTAGACCATATTTTTTTCTGTCTTTCAGACGCTAAACGACTGATTGGTCGCAGGTTCGACGACACAGTTGTGCAGTCAGATATGAAGCATTGGCCATTTAATGTCATCAATGACAACACCCGCCCCAAGGTTCAAGTTGAATACAAGGGTGAGACTAAGTCCTTCTACCCAGAAGAAATCTCGTCTATGGTGCTTACCAAGATGAAGGAGATTGCTGAAGCCTACCTCGGAAAAGTATGTTTTTGGCATAGCTCTGAAAAAAATTGCAAATGTTGATGAAAGTTGTTGTAATATTTTACTTATTTCCCTTGGAAGACTGTCAACAATGCTGTAATTACGGTACCTGCCTACTTCAACGACTCCCAGCGTCAGGCCACCAAGGATGCTGGCACAATCTCTGGCCTTAACGTTCTGCGCATCATCAATGAGCCAACTGCAGCTGCCATTGCATATGGTTTGGACAAGAAGGTAAATTAAAACAAAGAACTGTCAGTTGTGCACGAATGAAATCCATTACACATAACTGCAATATGAGGTGTCATAAATGAAAAGCTTTGCTAAACCTTATTTTCCAGGTGGGGTCTGAAAGGAATGTTCTCATCTTCGATCTTGGTGGTGGCACCTTTGATGTGTCCATCCT
>JAPZDZ010000006.1:2028249-2053931 GCA_029783805.1 Acanthurus tennentii | reverse complement strand
TTCTCTGGACAAAACAAAAGTAATTTGTATTTATTGTAAATGTAAAAGGGCAGGGTAAAAAATTTGTGTTAATAACACGTTAATAATGCGTTAACTCAGGAAACTAATGTGATTAATCGTGATTAAAGATTTTAATCGACTGACAGCCCTAGTATTTGAAGCACATGGAAGCTTAGTTGACTAAGTTCAAGCCAATATCACTTACCTGCTGCTCAGTAAAGTCGCTATCTCTGTGGCAGCAGGAGTGGACTAGCCATTAGGCAATCAGGGCACTATCCTGTAGGACCAATGCCCAATGTAGGCTGGTGAGCTGGCAGAACGGAGGAACTTTAAGTGACAAAAATGTAAGGTGGTTGGACCATATGCAAGTGCACATTGATTGGTCAAACAAAAGAGCCAAATCAGTACCGTCAATTGTCATTTTTAAATCTTCCTGTAAATGTTAGCTGAAAGTTTGCAATGTAAATAACAGCTTGTAGCAGCTCTTAATTATCGACATTTGGTGTCCAGTGTTCCAGCTGGGAATGATGGTGACTGTGTCTGTTGTTACATCCCTAATTTCTCTTTTGATGTGGAGGCGTTTCTACAAAAGATGTGGTATGCTAACTCGGAAATTTGACATCAATAAAAAAATGGTACTCTCTAATAAATTTTACTTCAACCCCAGGTCACCCAGATCAGCAAGGGAAGGAATGCTGAGCAGAAAGAACACTCCAGCCCTCCTCAACATCAGCCCCCTGTGATAACTGAGCAGGGAAATTGTCCGAGCTCCCCACTAGAAAGACCAGTCACTGTAGCTCAATCTAAACCCCAGAGGACAACTATATCAAAGCCTTTGATCCCCACCTTCCACCTAAACATCAGCCTCAACACTTCATCTCATCTCTTTCCATTGAAACAGCAAAAATGCCAGGATCCTGATGTAAGTGCAGAATCTGTCCTTGGTTGTCCTCATTGGTGCCCTGCATCTGAAGTTGAGACTTCATTGTATCCTGGATATCAACGAACAAATCCAGGAAAGTCCTTCCAGATGTCTTGGAAAGGGATAAATGCACAACTTCACCAAATTCCAGAGAGAAACCCCGAACAATGGCAAAGGTAAACCCTTTTCCACTTTTTTTCTTTTTCTTTTTCGTTTATTTATTTTCTTCTACATATTAAATATAAGAATGGCATACATTTTATGGATCTCATTAAGAAAATCAATGCAGCATCCATTATAAAAGCAGCTGAATAGAAAAACAGAGCAAACAAGGGTTTAAAAACAAGGTTGTATGTAGGCAGTGGGCTGAGCCACAATAAAGTGACATATAATTACGCGGCTGGAGGAATGACCTGCAATGAGAACAGGCTGCGTTGCTAGTCACACTTCCGTGGCTAGTTTGTTCATAATACAAATGGATGTTGGTGATAATGGTATGAAACTGTATACTGGGCAATATGGATGATTAGTTTATAGCACAACAATGGACAAGGTTTGTAAATGAACTGAGGACTAATATGAGCAGATAGACTTTTTTTCATGCATGAACTGAAAAGGACATTGGTCTTTGATGACCACCAATTATTTGCCACAGAGTTGAGAAGGTGCATTACATAAGGTAGGACTACTTTACTTTTGGGCTTATAACGTGTATCTCCCTGTGTTAATTATATGTGGCACCATAGCTTGCCTTGTTGTCATCTGCTTTAGGGGATTTGTCAATATTAATGTTGACATAAACACTTCTCCTATTTGTGGTTGAGAGTGGTGTCTTGTGTGTGGAATGTTTTATTAATGAGCTGTTGGCTTTAATTGAGTGTCTGTGCTGTAAATCGTGTGTTGTTGAGATACAGGTAAATGATGTATTGTTCAATTGGCAATGAGTATCAGTTAAAATCCTACTGAGATGGAGGTGTGCATTTATGCCTAGTACTATTCCTCCTGTGCTGTTTGCTCCTTGCAGTGGCTGGACTAAATTAACATCTTGTTTTTGTTTCACAGCTGTAATAGTTGGTACATGCCCATTTGTAAAAAGTCTGTGGCCCCTTACTGTCTGCTCTGATTGATATCAGTGCATAACAGTCATCTTTACACACATCCTCTCCTGCTGCATACACTTCTTATAAATATGGGCACACCTGCTGTTATATGTTATCTATGTGAATTCAACTGATCATCTGTAAATACATTTTTTAGTGACACTGACCTCTGTTAGCACATTAAATGGAGCCCATTAGCAATGATATTCAAAATGGCTACTGTGGGGTAATGGGGGTTCAGAGAAGGGACAAACACCCAGCACTGGGAGTGTCACCTAGCTGGAGGTGTGGTTACTCCCCTTTGGGCATCATAAGGGGAGCAAATATGAATGGTGCTGTTGGGCACATGTTCTCTGAAAGGTGAAGCAAGCAAGACAGGGAGGGGATGCACTTTTCTTATTTAAAGGGTATCTGTAAACAGGCTCAGAACACAAATTTTCATCGGAGAATCTTGACAATTTTATGCATATTATGGGACTTTTTAATACTAGAAACAGCAGCAATAACAACAAAACAGTGAAGTAATGACAAATGACAGTATTATTGTGGTCTGTGTACTCAAACTGAGACAGAAAGAAAGGGATAAAAAAATGATCTCGTTTTTACACACACACATATATATAACTGTAAATTGGTCATGGTGATAGCTGTAGCAATCCCAAGCAGTAGCAACATCAGGAAGAAGGAGCATGAGAAGAGAATGAGAAGCTTGAGAAACACCTAGGGCTGAGACAAGAGCTAGAACAGATGTGGAAGATGAAGGTGAACAGTGATCTCCCCCAAATTTGGAGAATGGCCCCAGCAGATTCCAGGAACAATGTCAGGGATCTCTGTCCAGAGGGGTGCAGTCCTAAGAACTGTTAAGATACAGCCCAGTTTCCAGGCCTCTGGAAGAGGACACAACCTTTAGGGAAGACCGCCCATAAGGGAGACTGGGGAATTGAAAAAAAAAAAAAAAATATATATATATATATATATATACTTTTATTTTTATTTATATTTATGTATGGTTTGATTGTGCAACTTTGCAATGCACAAGGATAAATAATTCACCAATGATTTTGTCTTTCAGGACATCTGTGTTAGAGAGGCCATTATTCTGTGAAAGTGATGACCAGAAATTGAGTCCAAATAAAGTTTACAGTAAGCAATTACTACCAAACCTCTGCAGGACACCCACCACCACTTGGTCACATGGTTTGGGCTCCTGCACAGTTCTGCCCCCGATAGGAAAGCCAATGATGGGAAAAGAGCAAGAATTGAGCCCTGGTCAGAGTGTGGACAAAGCCTACCCAATCCATAAAAGCAGCTCTGACAGTTACCTGATTCAAATGGAGAAACAAAAGCTGAGGGGGAAAGTCACTTACAAGGTTGGTGTTGCTGCAAGCTTCTCTTGTGTCTGGTATGGAGGGATACTGAATACTCACGCTTTTTCCCTCAGCTGTAGACCGCTTATATTTTAGTTTCATAATATATTCAATTATTGATGTATGATGGACGTTGTTTGTCCGTTATCTGGGATGTCACACATTTTTTCTAATAGTCTTTGTCCTATATGCATGTATTTTTAAACAGTGTTTGACAAAGCTTGGGGTTCACAAAACTCACTCAGTACATACTGAATAATTGCATTCAAGTTAGAAAAATAAGAGCTCATTATGCAGTTTCACCCAACAAAAGTGACACATGAATTCTCAATTGAGTGGCATTCCCCTTTAAACCCCCATGTACACGAGAGGTTACACAGATAAATGTCCCTTTGAAGTTCCCAGTAATCCCCTCAGCTGTCTCCACGCAGGGACTGCTTAATCCATCAGGAGTGTTCTAGTGACTCAGGGCACAAAACATTGGGTTAATTGTCTTGCTCCATGAAGATACACTTAATTGCCATAAGATGATGACTATATAAACCACAGGTTCTGAAAAGCCATTTGAAAATGTGTTAGAGGATAAGGTGATTAAAAAAGAGAGTCTCTCTGAGACGCAGGCCACTAAAGACACCCATTTGCATTTAATGATTTTGCTGTTGTTGTTTTTCTCCCCATTTCCTTTAGTTTGTCAGGCTAACTTGTGCAGGCGGATGCAGAGTAGAATTAGCTAATCTGCTTTTTTCCTTTTTTTCCAGTTAAGCCATATTAGGATTTTTGTTCTTGAACTACAGTGAGTAATTGTTGATAAGTCAAACTTTGTTCTGGTCAAAAGTTTATAAATCAATATGCAAAGAGTTACCTGTCACATGAAGCATCACACTGCACTTACTGGTTTTACTGTCCTCAGCTCAGCTATTGACTGACTATGAACAACTTTTAAAATTTATATTTAAAAAAAAAAGCAATTCTTCAGCAATTCTTCATGCAATACAAGCAAATGACCTGCATTTATGTAGTGCTTTAAAAAAAAAAATCTTTCAACTACTTAGAGCACTCTTCGACATAGGTCTGAATTCACCCATTTACACACACAACAGGTGGCTTCTCTACAGAGTACCAACCTGCTCATGAGGAACTCATTCACACATTTACACACTGATGGAACAGCCATCAGGTGCAATTTGGGGTTCAGTATCTTGCCCCAGGACACTTTGACATAAAACCAGAAGAGGGATTAAACCACCTACCTTCTGATTAGCAGACAACTTGCTCTACCTCCTGAGCTACAGCCTCCCCAAAGAACAACAACAACAAAAAGAGATAACTGTAATTTTTGCTCTTCTGCTGGCCACATGCAGGCCACATCTGATATAAACAACTTTACACTTGGCTGGTCATACTCGCTATAAATAACAACTTCATAAACAAAATGTCTGTAACAGCAAAAGTCAAGAATTTATGTGGTCATATTTATAATTATTTTAATATGAAAATTTTAATTACTTAAGTGCTGTACACTTTTCAGGCCACACAACAATAAACAATTGAGTTAGACTGATCCAAAAAAGGCTAGAAAGTTTAATTAAGTGCTTAAAATTGTATTCATGCTGGAGCCTTTACATAGTCCTCCTGTGATGCCCACCACTCCCCACCTCTTGACCTCCCATCTATCCCATCATGTTAGTCATCATGTCTGACGAGATTACAGGCTTCATTTGTAAAGCATTCTGGCTGCAGTGCCTAAGCATGAAAGCAGATGAGCATGACTTAAGAGTTAAGGAGACAGAGGGGAGAGGGCATGTAAAGAAAAGTACCCTGTTGTGCTCATTGCCAGTAGCAAAAGCAAACTGAAATCCTCCTTCCAAGCAGAGCCAGTACAATCTGGAATGATTAACTCCCTTTTATCTGCGATGGGATTGCATGCAACCATGCTCACACACACGCACATTCACACACACATACTCACACACACACACACACACACACGCATACACACACTCATATCACTGCCACAACCTGCAAAGAAAAAAGGTATATAGTAAATCTGTGCCTTTGCCACCTCAGCTAAGGTGATACAGAAATTGAGTTCACATTTGTTAACTCACAAACTGCAATTACTCTCTCTCTCTCTCTCTCTCACTTTTCTTTTTCCCTCTCTCTCGCAGACATACAGTCTTAAAGACTACAAGCAGCTGAAGTCAGATCTAAATCTCCAAGGCCTTGGTCCTAACTACAAAGTCTTTGAAAAGACAGTAAGTATTCACCTTTAACATCTGTGTCATTTACACAGAATGGTCATTGACTTACCTGTTTGTGTTAAGTGCAATTATTATTTATTATCCAAAAACTACACAGTGGAATCGAGATGTTGTTATATTTCACTAACATCCTTGTCCTATTAAACTGACTCATATTCAATATTTAATTCAAATGGTTGTGGCCTGTTGGTAAATACAAAGTACAGTTTTCATGCTCCGTTTTTGGCAGATGGAAGCTTAACTTATATTTAGATTTACAATTGCTAATACAGTAACACAGACATTGTTGTGGTTTTCCTCCTTATTTTATTCTTGTGATCGAGGAATTCCAGAGCAGTTTTTACCCTATACTATCCTAAATATTAATTAAAATCTCATACTTGCTAGTTTCCTTAGCAAAAGGGACCAGAAAATGTTTATTTTCATACAAGGTTAATTAGCTTAAAACAATAAAAAGAGGGATAGAACAGGGCTGAGTGTCCTTGCTCCAACTGGGATGTGAGAGGTTAACAGGAAGTGATACACACATCTGCCTACACATCTGTGTAGGTTCTGTAACGGCTGTCTGGTGTGTATTTTACATGGACTTGTTCATCATAGGAGCATTTACAAAAATGAGGTTGAAATCCATCTGTACACTAAAAATATGAAGGGTCCATGTGTTTTTACTTTTTTTTAATGTTTGAGAGCCTCTCTGGCCTCTAATACATTTTCTATCCAAGTAATAGAGGTTTGCATAGAGGAACACAATACAAAGGCTGCACTACATACTAGGTTGTTATATTAATTTGTTGTAAGGCAATTTTAGCTATAAGGAGTTGACTGAAGCAGGCAATAAATGATTGGATATTTTTCAGACAAAGTTATGTACTTTTTGAGCTCTTATATATATTTTGTTAATGTCAAGTTATAAAATGTGAGTGTGTTTGGCCAATTTACACTAGACTGAGCTCTTTGAATCTCCACAGCCAATCCTATTAATGAATGATAGGTGTAAAAGTGCGTAGGTCCGTTTAACAGTTAGCTGTGTTCTTTTACTTTATTTATTTTCTCATTACATATTTATATTTATTTATTTAGTGTATGTGTGTGGGTGGGGGGTGGGGGAGTTGAAGAGGCTCTACTGAGGGAAACACAAAGAGAGGGGTCTAAATGGCTCAGTTAATTAAACCCCCTTTTATCGTCTGCATCTGTTTTTTCTCTCTCCCTCTCTTTTCCCTCATTCTCTTTCACAATCTCTCACCATCATCATGCTGAGAAAATGAAACAACAGAGACTTTATTCAAATGTGATCCGTGAGGAAAACAAAAAGATAAGCAGGATTCCCTTTCTACCAGCCAAGGACACGGGAGGCAATGACAAGAAAGTTCCCAGGATGAAGGTGTGTGTGTGTGTGTGTGGGGGAGTGTCTGTGTGTGTATGTTTGTGATCTTAAGTACAGGTCTCTTTCAGAACAAGCATATGCTTGTGATTGTTTTAGACAGACTAGTTGTGACTAAACTAAATGACAAAGAAAGGGTGTATGAGTTTGGGGGACTGTCACTATATGGTAAGAGCAACTTGGGAACTGTCCTTTAAAGGCTTAAGTGCAGCAGGTTGTTGTTTATTTTTAGATAACGAGTCTCACACAGATGGTTTGGACAATGTTAGCATTACGATTCACTCCAGTAAATACTATGAATGAATACTAAAAAATGAATACCATTTCAAATAGTATTACAAACTGTTCTTGTTAACTTCAGTAGTCAACACAAAACACAATGATAATTATTTTATTATTTCATTATGCTTCTGAAACAAAGGAGAGTACTATGAAGTGAGAGTGCAAATAAGTTCTTGGCTTAATAAATATAAATGTCTGTAAACACAAAGTCAACAAGGGTTGCTTCATTGATAGATAAGACTGTTACACATTTTGATGCATTTTTGACTGCAGCTCGTACAGTTTCAGTAATTAGTGAATGTATTAATACAGGTGGATCTTGCTCCCTTTCTCTATCTCTCAACTTAAGGCACTGGAATATGCTAAGACCATAGCTAAACCCCCTCAACCAAAACAGAGACAGAAACACCAATCTGAAGGCTTCACTGAGCATACCCCGCGGGTGGAGGACTTGGACACGTCACAACCAGCCACACTGCATGTCCTTAAAAAAAGGCATGAAGAAGAAAAAAAGGCTGTAGCTCTCTTCAGAAAAGTACATGCTGTCTGAAACAAGATGCAATTGATGAAACCATCTGTAGAACCCAGGCTTTGATAGACACTTGAAATCCTAAAAGATGACAACATGCTGCCTCAAAGATTTTTTAAATCTTGGATTGATATCCAGAAATCACTTTTAAGTACATTTTACTCATTTTTCAAAATAATTACCAAAAGACAGTCAAATGGTATCTTCTTAAAGAAGAGAGGTAGTCTCTGCCACTGTCAGTATAACTTTTTACATTGTTTAATACTACAAAACCAAACTCAAAAAAAGTTGGGATGCCATGAAAGATGTAAATAAGAACAGAATACAATGATGTGCATCTCCCTCTCAGTCTACATTCTGTTTAATACAGTGTAAAGATAACGTATTTAATGTTTAAACTGAAAAAACTATTGTATTTTAGAAATGTGCTCTCATTCTGAATTTGATGCCTGCAACATGTTCCAAAAAAGTTGTGACGGTGGCAACAAAAGACTGGGAAAGTTGAGGAATTTAAAAAAATCACCTGGAACATTTCACAGCTTAATTAGAAACAGATAATAGTGTCATGATTGGGTATAAAAGGAGCATCTTGAAAGGCTCAGGCTCACCAATCTATGAATAACTGGGCAAATAGTCCAACAGTTTAAGAACATTTCTCAATACAGAATTGGAAAGAATTTAGGGATTTTACCATCTTATCCATGATATCATCAAAAGATTCAGAGAATCCAGAGAAATCTCTGCAAGAAAGGGGCAAGGCTGAAAAATGCCCAAGACCATCGATCCCTCAGGGGGCACAGCATTACAAAACAACATCATTCTGTAATGGGTATTGCTACACAGGCTTGGGAACACTTCGGAAAACCACTGTCAGTTACCACTATTCATTGTGATCTACAAGTGCAAGTTATAACTCTACCATACAAAGAGGAAGCAATAAATCAGAAACATTCAGAAACGCTGCCGACTTCTCTGGGCCCGAGTTCATCTGAGATGGACTTACATAAAGTGGAAAAGTGCGCTTCAGTCTGAGGAATCCACATTTCAATTTGTTTTTGGGAAACATGGCTTTCGTGTCCTCCAAGGTAGGGAGGTAAAGGACCATACAGATTGTTATCAGCTTAAGGTTCAAAAGCTATCTGTGATGCTATGGGGTTGTGTTAGTGCCCATTGTATGGGTTACCTGAACATATGCTGTCATCCAGACGACAGGGACGTCCCTGCTAATTTCATCAAGACAATGCTAAGCCACATTCTACACGTTATAGCGGTGTGGCTTCATAGTAAAAGAGTGCATGCACTAGACTGGCCTACCTGCCAGTCCAGACCTGTCTCTCATTGAAAATGTGTAGCGCATCATGAAGTGCAAAATAGGATAATAGAGACCTTGGACTGTTGAGCAAATGGGAAAGAATTCTGCTTTAATAACTTCAACAATTAATGTCCTCAGTTCAAAAAGGTTTACTGAGTGTTGTTAGAAAAAAAGGGGATGTAACAAAGTGGTAAACATGCCCCTGTACCAACTGTTTTGGAACGTGTTGCAGGCATCATAGTCAGAATGAGTTAAATTTTCCAAAATAACAATAAAATCGATCTGTTTAAATATGAAATACCTTGTCCTTGTACTGTATTCAAATGAATATAGACCGAAAAAAATTGCAAATCATTGTATTCTGTTCTTGTTTACATTTTACATAGCTTCTTAACTTTTTTGGAACTGGTTCTGTAAAATTTTATTGCAGTGGGTGCAGTTCTTTTAGTCAATACAGACCTAGTGCTTCAAAAGTTATGGTTTTATGATTACTGATATTAAAAGAGGGATCTTGCAAAAAAGAAAAACAAAATTAATGTACAAATATTTTGCAACAGGAATTTATGATGGCTTAAAAATTTGTTTAGCTGTATCAAGGTGTTACAATTTATATGATTTTTATTGGTATTTGAGAACTATACACATTCCAACTATGGCAAAATAACTTGCTTCTGTTCCCTAACTGCAATTTTATGGTTAGTGTATTATTTTAAATGAACAGTTATGTCATGATGTTTGTCTGTATGTGCCCTGCGATGGACTGGCGACCTGTCCAGGGTGTCCCCTGCCTTCGCCCTGAGTCAGCTGGGATAGGCTCCAGCACCCCCCCCCCCGACCCTACAGAGGATTAAGGGGTATAGAAAATGGATGGAGTTATGTCATGATGACATTTTGTCATGTCATGAAGAAATATTTGGTAGTGAGCACTTTTGCAAAGTGAAGTTTGATTGCTTCTTGAGAGTCTGACCTGATAAATTATTATAATATATTAATAATTTTAATAATATAAATATTAATAATATAAACACTTAATAAGTGTTTATATTAATTACACTGTTTCCCTCACACAAGACAAAAAATAGCATAAAATAATATAAAATAAGTGCTCATTAATTGTAAGTGAGGTAAAAAGTTAATCACGATGCTCAATTTTTAAGGTCAAGTCGCCCAGCCCTACTTTAGCGGTCATGAGGTTGGGTTGGCTACAGACGGAAGGCTAGGCTAACTTAATCTAACAGCACAGCAGCAGGCTAAGCTAAGGTAAGTTTTTGAGCTAGTAAGTCGCAGAGAAAGAGCCTTCCACAATCAAGGGGCAACCTTCTCACATCCGCATTGAAGCCAACCAGGAAGTACAAAAACTTGCAATTCCTCAACTGACTGCTTGAGGCTGGCTCCAAAAGGGAGCAAATTCTCATTGGAGCCCATGTTAAAATGGCCAACTTTAGAGCAAAAATAAACATATTTATAGCCTGGTTCAAAAAACGTTTTTTTGCCTACAGCTTCATTACCATCCCATGAAAACTCTGAGGGAGGTGAATTTTTTTCTTACCCATTTGTTTATTTTATATTTAAGCTTAAAATTTGGCTGTTTTGCATAAATTGGGGCGTGGTCACATGGAGTGACAACTAGCCTGGAGCTGCCTAGCTAAGTGGGTGTGATGTTCGTCCTTCAACCCCACCTTAGCCCCACCTATTTTCCCATATTTGGTTTTTCGATGTTTAGGCGGGCTTTGGGCGCATGCAAATGGCAGCGCCCAGGACAAGATTTTTGAGGCTTTACTTTGTCTCAGGCAGAAACCAATGGGTAGAATCACGGAGGGTTTGTCCAGTGTTTTATACAGTCAATGTACACAATGTGTAGGCTGCCAGAGGGATCTGTTTGTAAAAAAAATGGCCTATGAATTCTTTGTAAGCCATCTTGTTACCAAAATAGTTCAAGTCTTAAACTAACACCATAGTTGTTAACCATTATATAAAAGTAATAGCTCACTCAAAGTTAGCACAGAGTTATAAAATATTGTGATTATATCACTGTTCAGGGGTTTGTCAACCCTTCGGTATGCAGGTAATGTCCTTAGCTGCAATAAAGTACCCCTTTAAAACTCAGGTCAGGTGCTATACATTGATGTCTTGTTTTTATTGATGTCTGGCTTCCTGGAATTGAACATACCACTAGGAATACTACAAAATACTACACTTCATTTATGATCTTAATTTAATTTTTTGAACTTAATTTGCGAAAACTTAATAGTTGTTAAGGGTGAAAGAGTCCAAACAAATCAAGGCATAAACTATTAATTGTAATGATAACTAAATACTATGTAATGTTTTATGAACATGTAGGCCAATGAGATGCATCAACCACTTTGATGTTTGTAAGGGATGTGGTTTTATCCAAATTCATTTGAACAAAACTATTCATTCCATAATTACTAAATAAATGAGTGAGTGCACAGCACTGACCATAAGTACAAAACAACACTATCAGCTAACAGTTAGAAACTACAGTAATGCATTAGTCAAAACTTAGTAGCCTACATTTTAGCCAATTATTGTCACGGCTAAAAATTTCAGCTAATAAAAAACTTAAAGCAACATTATAAAAGCAGTTGGTATTTCATGTGATTTGGGCCACTGTTAACCATTAACCCTAACCCTAATGGCTAGACCTCAATCAGAATGGGCGGTCTTGGCTTATGATAAAAAACAAGCAAGTCAACAACTTTGCTAACAAAGTAAAAGATCAAGAAGATCATTTTTAATAATTTTAATTACATTGTCACATTTACTTTGATGCACAATCTTGGTGAGAACTATTGCGCTGAAAATTAGTGTGCAATATTGCAAAATGCAAAATAGAACCTTTCAATATTATCTTCTTATGTCAACATCACTAGCTAAAAGTCACACTTTTTGTAGTCCCTACACACTCCACACTGTGGGAGGAATAATGTAAAGCCTTGTTCACGAGATCCAACTCAATATCCTTGAAAATTTGCTAGGATGACTGAAGAATACGTGAAGGTTAATTAAATGTGGTTGTCGTACTGTGTGTCACAGTTATATTTAGCAATCAAACTATCACCACCCCTAGTCTTTAATTTTCATTAGATAATCCAATGTCAGCTATTCCCAATCACTGGCTGATGCCCACACTTGTTTTTTCGCTGTGATTCCCTTACTTAAGCAACAAGATCAATTTGTCTTCTGTCACCACATTACATCTGGTTACACTGTTTAACCTAAAATAACCTACCCATTCTTCTTATTTTTGTCTCCCTCATTTTCTCTGGTTACAAGTGTAGGAAATTCTGCTCTAAACACTTTGAAGCTCACCTGATTTGGCTGTGGTCCTGTTTTGTAGTCATGATCTTAGCTGAAACTCCTCCCCAGCAAAAAAACACTCTTAAGCATCTCATTTCACTAATTGAACCCTCAGATAATTATCAAAGCACAATTTACCTCTGTGCAATATTTTAATTAGATTATAGTCTCTATTTAACCCATCATGGACTCTTTGAAGCTCTGTGTTTTTAGTGTTAAGTCCTCAGATGCATGGTTGGAAACAAATGACAGAGCCCTTTTTTATTTAATGAGAAACCCTGCCTATCCAGACTGAGTCTCTTTGCATCTTTTTTAGCTCCTACCCATTCGTTTTTTGCCATTGAAATCCAGTTAATTGAAGGAGTCTTTCACCACTATACATGAAGGGGGCCAAATTAGCATCCCTTTCTGCTCATTGGGAGGCTAAGACAGACGTGGATGCTTTGATGTGAGAAGCACGCTTTTAGTAGGCGGCGGGCTTCCTGAAAATGAGCTGATGGCCCTGCTATTAGGCCTAAATGCAGATGCATCCATGTGTTGCAAAATGCTTAATCTTTTAATTGATCACCTTGTGCATGGCCTGTTCACCATGTAGATTTTTCTCTTCCCTGCCTGTTATCAGAATCACATTTGATGTTGACATAAAATGCCTTTTAATTGGCAAGAAGGAAATGCAAATCCAGTTTGAAGGACAAGTAAATGCAATTGTGTAAATTCCCAGTGAAAGATTCAGTTTGTAATAAAACAATTTAATACACGTAATAAGAGCTGCTTCAAGATTCTAAATGTGTGTGTGTATTTGTCCATGTGTTAGCAGTTGATATCTAATTAAAAATTAGACAGCAAATACTACAGTACTCTACCATACTAATAAATTGACTATAACATCACTCACAGGTTGTTCTTTTAATATCCTGCCTCTAAAGTGTCACAGACAGCTTTGTCTGCTGACCAGAGGGACATGTTCAACTGTGGCATGTTGACATTTGTGGATCAAGATTATTTAAATTTATTTTAATGTATTTATTTTAATCAAATTCCTAGCCGCATGTACTACAGTTAATTTTTTTTTCCAGTGAATTAATAAATTGACACCAAAATAGTACAATAATAATGGTTACGGTGTTTGCATCCAGCATATTGATTAGGAAAAAAAACATCATTGCTGTAAATTCCAGCTTTAATGGTTAACTTACCAAGTTACATAGCAGTATGCTTAGAGAAGTAATGGGCTCATGTCTTTATGAGGCGCCCTGACAAAAGTATGCCAAAGTGTGTGAAAAATTGACTTGTTTTTCTGATTTGCTTTTTGTTACATTTTCTGTTTCTTCCATTAATGAACTTGTGGAATTTATCTCGTAAATGTAGCAACTTTGTGTAATAAATATGTGGACATAAATAAAAAACTGAATTTTTGACTGCTAATTGAAAAAAAAGAAATACCCAATAATTCCTTTGCCATATTCTGCACTAAATATATTAAATATTGTTGTTTGCACACAGACTACATACAATCCAGACTAAAAAATGTATTCGAAGTGCATTTCATTTGTTGTCAAATCATATTCTCATGTTAGATAGGCAGATAAGTTCATAGCAATTTATTATCAGTGATGTTGACCATTGACTCAATAAAAAAGGAAGAAATATTTCAGTGAAAAAATAATTTATTACTGGATCTAAGAGCAATAATTTCATCATCAACATTTCATCAATACCTGTAAGACTAAATGTTTTACATAGAAACACATTTTCTTCCATGAGACAATTCCTTCTTACTGTATTTCACTTCACTCCAAAAAAATGAACATCTCTTGTGATGTAAAGATTTCCATCTGATAATGATGACTGTTGTCATGATTAAATTTTTTGAGAAGATAAAAGCAGATCCATCGGTCTACAGTCATCAGTCTATTAAAGATCATGCCTATTTTTGGCAACGCACTGATATAGACACATATGAATATCAGAACAATTTGAGTGTTGAGGTGTAATTTTTTTGTACAGTGTATAAATTGCCCCAGAAAAAGCAAAAAAAGAACTAAAAATCCCACAGTTAAATCTCGCCCTTTTAAGATAAGTTTACCAAATGTGTGCTGAAATTCAATGCATCTTGCTTTTTTGAAGTTAATTTAATTTTTAAGCTAAAAATAAATTTTAAAAAACTACTACAAAATCAGTTAAAGTCTACTATGGAAGGGATTTAAGCAGCTTATGAGGAATAGCCTGCATAAGACATTTTAGTTACGGGCACTCAGGTGAAACGTTTGGTAGCTGATGACTATTTGTAACGCCTTGCTGTCTGTCCTCTGCGTTTCTGTTTGTTGGTTTAAGCACAGCAGGGTCAAAGCTACCATGAGGAAAAACCCAGTAACAAGCCGTTTCGCATTCAAAACTAAGCTGCTTGCTGTGGTAGCTGATTCCTAAAGGCCTTAGTGGTAATAAGAGCAGAGGAAAGAGCCTTTTGAACTTATTCGACTTAAAAAAACAGAATCACATGCTTATGTGCAACTTAGATAATAACACTGGGCTACATTATTGTGGTTATTTTTCCAACATTATAAGGTAATTTTTGCGTAATCATTGTATGGAAAGTATTGCCTGTACAACAAAGATGCACTTAAAAAATAATAATAATGAAGAAACGGAGCCGGGAATCTGTTCGTTATTTAGGCATATAGTAATACGTATATATTTACAGACAAAAATATAAATGCCAGTCACCGAAGTCAGAGTCACAGTGTCTTCGAAAGCTGATTTACAAAACTTCCAGTCCTATTAACCACCTGGAAATAAAATATCAGAAGTAGACAAAAGATGAAAAAGAGGGAGGAAATTTAGTTTGGGATGAAAGTGCATATAGATGGGGCCGTATGATCTCTCTATGTTAGTAAGAGCTAGACTATTCGGTTTATTAATAATTGTCTTTCCATCTGAAAATTAAACAAGACGTAATGCGTGACATTTTAAAAATGAACAAATGTCTATAATAATAATAATAATAATAATAATAATAATAATAATAATAATAATAATGTGATAGCCTGTATTCTTTGTTTCCTCAGACACATCGCGAAAATTCTCTTAGTCATAAAGACGGAGGGGCAACTGCAAAAAAAATCAACGGGCCCATTTTGCATGTTAAAATAAATATTGACATTGATTGTAACTTATAGGCCTAACCCATTTTTAGACAGCAACATATAGGGTATTTGTAATGGAAGGAAACGAACGTCAGTATTATCTATATACATTTACAGAATGTGAAGAAAGTGGCTGCTAATCAAACAACTCTGCAGCCTACTATAGTAGATGGTCCGGGGAGCAAATGTCATCCTCGATATCCACATCATCGTCGTTTTCCTCCAGCATGTACGAGTCTGGCTCCAGTCCGTGTTTCAGCTCCTCCGCGCTCTTGTCGTTCACTTCGCTCTCGCTGGAGTTATCCGCGGATCTGTCGAGCTCGCCGGGTGCCTTCCGCTCGTCCTGTGCTTTCCTCAGTTGTTTCTTGTGTTTCATCCTCCGGTTCTGAAACCACGTTTTTACCTGCGCGAGGACATGTAGGAAAGGTATGAATGATAGAGAGAACACAAAAATATGCAATGGATCCCCCTATTGACCTGTGATCCAAGGAAATTCCTTGACATAGACTAAAGACTGCCCTATTTGATATTGAGTCATTTAAATAGCATAGCCTATCTGACGAGTATAGAGATAATACGTTTAGGCTATTTATAGCCTAAATAAATTTGCTTTTGATTTAGTTCTTTATCATTATTTATTAGAATCTGGCCTATCTCATCATTTGAGAATATTAGCCATTTATTAGTTCTATTTTATTAAAGTAGACATATAGTTACTTCATTCAGGTTCACCGCATATACACTGCCATCTGAAAAAGCCAAAATTTTGACAAAATTCTCTTCCAGGTCCGGGCTACTCAGGGCAGGCTAAACGTACTGTGTTTAATGCTTGACATGTTGCATAGTTATTTTATTGCTCTATGTTTGGCTACATAGCGTATGAACTAAACGCCCTGTCGTTTTTTCCATATTATTTGTAAGGTATTTTATTCATATCTCGATGGTATGTATCAGTTGTCTGTTTGATCGCCACTCTTGTTTAGGCAATAAACAAGAAACCAAATTCATAAACACAGATCTTTCCCCTTAAAAAAAACATCACACATTGGTTTAGCCTGCTTTGACGCGGTGGGCTGTTTTAAGGTGTGTGTGTGTGTGTTTGTGAGTGTTTTCATCCGTACCTGTGTCTCGGACAGACTGAGTGCTGTCGCAAGCTCCACTCTCTCCGGTGTGGACAAATACCGTTGTATTTCAAACCTCTTCTCCAGGCCGGACAGCTGCGAGTCGGAGAAAACCGTCCGGGCTTTTCTGCGTCTGCAGTGTTTTCCTGGCAACTCCGCGTGGTGCTGGAACAAGGCTGGCATCTGCATCCCTACGAATGATGCAAAAAAAAAAACAAAAACAAAAAAAACACTGATTTGAAATGTTAATTTTTCAAGAGCAAATAAAAAACTCAATATTTTAGACAAACTAAATTCACCGTACAACTGAACAACAAAGCCAGGCGATTTGTCAGTTACACTGGCTGTTATTGACAATATTTTGAGTGATTGTGAAAAATATAATTCGGTTTAGCGTCCTTTTTGGCAAGATGATCAGAGCAGCAGTAACTGTATTTTTTAAGTTTGACATAAAGTCATAGAAAAATAAATCAATATTAATATACGTTTTAATACAATAAAGGAGAACCTTGTAAGCAACTGTTTTTTTGTTTGTTTCCTGTAATAGGCATACTCAAACAGAATATAGAAACTTTTTATTAACGCTAACATATTTGTAATTTTTTTAATTTTAGCTTTTGTTTTTCACTGCAATGATGCTACTTCTTTACTCACAAATATAATGGGGAGTGGTGATCCATATGTCATTTAGTACTGACAATGGCTCTTCAATCTGAATAAGTAAAGCTATGATTCCTTTAAAAATAATAAAGCTTTTGTAATTATTTCTAGATCAGTGCCGCCTCTTCACTTATTGTCAAAGTAATGAGCTAAAAGTTTTCTTGTTATTGACGGCTCTGGTGGCTCTATCTCATAGGTTCTACTGTTCTTACCAGATGTGAAGAAGTACTGGTGATGCTCTGGCTTGTGGAGTGGGTGGTGCGGGTGAGGCGCGAGTATTGGGGTTGGCATCAGTGGGTATCCATACTCAAGGATGGGCATCCGGGAGGCCAAGGTGCTACAGAACGGCGAGGGAATGACCTCCTTGAGCGGCTTGGGTTTGTGCAATAGGATGTCCTCAATGAAAAACGACGTCGACCTCTGCGTGGTCGCTGCAGACGCGTAGTTCATACTCATGGTGCTAATTTGAGTTAGTTATTTTCCTGCCTTTAAACCTGCATCAGTGTCTGCTTCTTTCCCCCCAGGTCTCCCAGGTTTAAATGCAGCCCCCTGTGTGTGAGCAGTGAATGACACTACGTCGAGCATTACATAGATATCAGTGGGAGGGAAGATTTCCAACAAGTATTTATTCAGGGAGAGTAGTGGATTGGGGGAAATTGATTTGCGCATCAGCCAATTAGAGCTGTGTATGGGGCGTAGGGAGAGATGAGTGGGACTGGCTCTTCCTTTTGATTGGCTCAGACGCCTGTCGAGGCTGGTGAAAAAAAGCAAACAGATGCAGCGCACCTGTGACCACATCACAGTTCATTTAAATAGCAACTTAAAATCCAACCACTCGTAATGGTGCTTATGTGGTCGCCTAGCAACCGCGCTGGTTTGCCAGCACTGAATGGCATCATGAAAGAAATTATTTTTATTTCGTCTAAACGTAGTCTAGTTTATTTATCGAATGATAAATGTCGTCAGTAATGAATACAAAGGAGGTGTAATTGCGATCTCTTATGGAATCTAAACCATCATGGGACTGCACCGTATTTAATAGTCTAATATGGAAAATGAGAGTTCGTTGGTGCATTCAGGTGCTCGCCATGGTGCTGAACATTCTGTGGGTGGGTATGAGAAGGTATGGTGGTATTATCGCAGTTAGGCTATACATTATTGAAAGGAACATCCAAGACATGTCGATTCTGTGCTTGGTAAAATATTTGAAATTGCCATTAGAGTAGCCTTTTATATTTTATTGGCCTATCACATATTGAAACATTTAAATAATCAGCTAAACTTTAGCCTATTCAGATGTGAGTTTGTGCAGATTTTGTAGAAAAGAAAAGTAAAGCTTCTAATAGCGTATGTGTGGTTATGCAAGATCGACAGTGCGTTTATGTTTGCGGTATATTGCTGAAGTGTAGCTTACAACAGATTTGCGCAATTTTGCATATTTGTGTGTTTGTATTTTGCAGTCAAAAATAATATTTATTTCTAACAGCATGGGCCTCAGTGATTTTGTATATCTTTTATATTGTTTGTTAGGTTCTATAAAGACTAATGTGATCGTCCCTGCAGATGACAGTCTTCCACACAAAACTTTAGATTGACTTGTCTTTGAAACACACACTGTGTATAGGCTAATTGTCTGTGAAATTTACTTGGACAACTTCTGCACTCTTCCTTCATGTTGGTAGGGTTTTAGTCGAGTGATATAGCCTGTGTCACAGGAGGATTGTTCTGCTACAGGTCTGTCTAGTAATTTCGCGCAAATTAGCTGTAATTGTCGGTATTAAAATCTGGGAGAGTACAAGTGCCGCTCCTGTGCCCATTTGCCAAAGAAAGCGGTGCGCTGTAATTTGTTGATATGGTGTTGTCATCACATTTCCAATCAGGCCGGTTAATGTGAAAGTATCTTAATGTAGGCAGAATTCACGCTGCAATGCTATTAGGCAATTAAGGGAGATGTCAGAGCGGAAGTTGTAATCCTTGGGCTGGAGGACAGGATTTCCATTTGATCAGGTGGAGGGAGAACAAATTAATTACTGGGAATCAGTTACGCCGGAAAAGCGCCGTTCTGCTACATTGTGTGTGAAATGGACGTGTACGCTCCAAATTAGCATAGTTGTGTGTTTGTTAATCCGACACTGTTTGGCAAGCGAAGACCGCAGGCTACATGTGGTCTAATCGAGAACGACTCAACAGCAATAATATCCAACCATAACATGAATAGTTGCAACTTGTGCATAATCGTTTTAAGAGGCATTTTATTATTTTTCTTACAGTAAGACCCAGTTTACCATTCATATTTATATTTTCAGAAAAGAAATTGACCGGTCAAATGCATAATCTTGATCCAGCAGTTTATTTATTTTTTTTTTTAGGAAAACGATGCTTGCTAGAAAACATCTGCAAATTAATAAAACGTTCGCCGAACGAGGAAAAAATAGGAACAAAAAGAAAGACCTTTTAAAGACCTGGCTTAAGCAGATGGAAGTAACCCTGCTGCACCTGGCTGTGCGTCAATACCCTTTATTGAGCGCACCAGGATAACAAGTTGCTCTTAGGGGAAAATGAGAAAGTAAATGAACAAATGGTGATGAAATCGTCTTGAGGATCCGTTCTTGAGGCGCGCTTAAGCGGATTTTTGTGGTCATTTCATTAAGTAAAAATTTGAGCCGAGTAGTGCATCACCCCTTTAAGTGGCACGTTTGGATAGGTTTGCAGTAGTGTGCTGGATAATACTGGGCTTACAGTTTTCGAAACAGTCGTACTAGCGATAGTGAAAGGTAGAGCAATATAAGAAAGGGATGTAGCTTAGCTCCTCTTCATCCATTTAAGAAATTGGTAACCCATCTTTATGAGTTAACGGAAAAAGTGTATCCACATTATGTGGCTTACTGCAATACAAATCCATGGTTTATATACCATGTTTTTATTTAACATTCTTTGTTGCCCTGGCCCTCATTTCTTAAAAATATAAATCAAAGAAACCGTTAAATAATGAGAAACAAATAAGCTCCCGCTTGTTAAATCCAAAGCTCGCGCAAAAACCTTTTTCAAAGAGTCGATATAATAGCAATAGAATCATGCTCTTTTTAAGCATGATATTTTTCAATAATATTAATTTAAAAATGTGTTTACGTTAGTTGTTAACTCATGTACTTTCCAGAAACATACATCTACATTTACATCATACATCATATCAGACATCATTACGAAACATCATGGAAATTACTTTTTAAAGAGATGTTGCCCTTTAAACTATAAGCATGTGCGTTTAGCCACAATAGCATACAGTTTTTGTTTTGTCGTAATATGAATTTCCGGGAGTTTTTCAGGGCAAAGTGGTCCGCACTTACTTATAACTCTCTTATGGACATAGGCTGGGAGCTCGAATGGAGCATTCCAGGCCCAATAGTGACGTTGGCCAGCCTCCATGAACGTTACAAGACATTATCGCAACGACATGTGTAACTAGTAAAATTGGTAAACGCTGAAAATAATATGCACAGTGTCTTTGGATAAAAATAAAGAGCCATATATAAACCTTTTTTTATTGAAATCATTTTAACTCAGATCATTCATCTTCCAGAGGCATGCTCTGTTTCCATGTTGATGCTACACACAGCTTCGATGCAACTCTCATGATCATAATCCATGGCTTATTTCTTGGATGATGGTTTAGGTCTTCTAATGAGAGTTAGCACTCCTGGGGCATTCATGCATCCGATAGGCACATAAATAGAATATACCTGAAAAGAAAAACTGGTTAGGTCTTCGCTAACCTTCAGCAAATTTAACTTACATGCTCCTTGGAACCATTTTCTTTTAAATTTCCAGTAGGCAACATAAAAGTGGAAGTGATTGAGATGTGATTTGCGATTCAGTGAATTTGTGGGGGCATTTGCACATGCTTAAACTCTTAAAACATGCATTTTTATATTTGCTGTTTATTGACCTCATATTCACAACTATGTGAGTTATTATTTAAATTCAACAGAAGCATTTTAAAGTAGTGGTGATTTGCTATTTAGAGCCCTGATCAGTATTTAGTTTCTGCATGCTTTTAAATCATAACTATGAAAATTAAATAAAGTGTTTATCATTTTGAGACATCAAATATTACTAAATTGAGTTCACTGTATTCCTTGTATATGAAATAGTTTTGTATGTTGCTTGTGACTGAAGTCACCCACCTAACTGGATGCCATACAAGGCCATCAAAAATGTTGAAAACATTTGTAGTTAGCTTATACAAAATCTATGCAGTTACTATTTTACAGTCAAAATGTGCTGTTATTTAGGCATAATAAATATGCATGAAAGGTATAGAAAAATATCACCCAAAGAAATGAGTATTCCAGTCTTGTTGTTTTCCGCCACTTCATTCTCCTGCTCGTTTTTTTATTCTCAGCAAAACAGCGTAACATAATATTTTCAGCATATAGATGCTATTTCCCTCCATTTTCATATTCAGTATAGTAAAAAGCCTGCTGAACAGCAGGTACTGCTCAGCATGGGGGAGGATTCAGAGATGAGCACTTACTTCAAGCATCACTTACTGATAATGTTACATCATTGATCCAGTTGCTGGACTATGGGTCAACCCATGTATGCCTTTTCTGTTTTTTCTGCTGAAGAAGTGAATTGCATCGTGTGATGTTGTTCTTTGTAGTTTTGTTTTCTTTGTTACGTATTGTACATACCGTATTAATAGATAGGCACGCAGACACAAGTTAAGGCCTTGAAAATATGTAGAGGTTGATACATTTTATCTGGTTTGGTACATTTGAATTTTCAAAGGTACTTTTTAAGGGGGTAAAAATTCATCATTGGTTCTATCAAGGTTTGAGCTAGTTGCTAGCCATGACTTCATAAAATATGTTCACCAAAGCACTGATATTATGTGTGCTTCAGTGAGCTCATTAGGTGCTCATCCAGTAAGTCACTCAAGGTCTTAGTTTTGAGAGGAAGTTTACATTTTACAGAGCAATGAAGGCTGTGAAAAACACTGAATTTCAAAATGCATACACCATTGGTGGAACCTGACGAATTGAGGACCGAGCACCTTTTGTGAAAGAGGAGTAACTTAATGCAGTCTTCTTTGTTGGGTTGCATGTTTACCTGAAAAGAAGGTAAGCACCACTGACACCCAGCCAATGATATAGGACCAGGAGAACCTCCAGTTTCCATAGCGTTTCCCGTAGTAGTTAATAGTCACACCAGTGTACACCGCCATTGCTAGAAACACCAAAAAGCCTGTGTAGGAAAAAAATGTAAAGTGTAAATGTAAAGTGTATGCATGAAAGAAGAATGAAGTACTGCTCAAATAAAGAAACTTTTCCACTGGACATTAATAAATTTTTAACTTTCAATTAGAAAATAACTGAAGTTATTCTTTTTTGGGAAAACCATTTGTTACCATGGTTACACTCTTGGTAATATAACACTATCATGTCATATAAACTCTACTGAATTAAAGACACTACAAACTTGGGAAAAAAGACTAAAGCAATATCCGGGTCATGCATGAAGACCTTTAAGAACTTAAAGAGCAGCTGTGCTTTGTTGTGAAATTGTATGCTGATAACAGAATATAAAGTAATCATTTATTCTTTAAGTACATTTATCATCATTATTATTATTATTACTTTTTTTTCCCCCAAAAAAACCTGCCTTGAGGCTTGAATTTTTAACGGTTTCAGTCAGCAAAGGTAAGAGGGGCAGAATGAATGGACATACTGCTTAAACAAAATGCAAAATATTTAAAAAAGATACAGAAAGTTGAACTTACATGAGATGAAAAACAATATGCCTGCAGCAAAGGTTTTGTCAAACCTGTCAAAGGAGGAATAATGGATGAAGGCCATAATGCCAATGATGATGCCAATGAAGCAGGCCAAAAGAGAGAGGATCATGAGGGCACGTGTGGCGTCTAAGTGGGCTGTGGACAAGGTCAAAGATCAATGGGAGGCACTGCTGAAGCTTTTCAAGTTTATAGACGTGAATGACACGACTTAAATTATTGTAAGCCTGTTTAGACCATATTTACAATTAATTCTTATAAACAATTAAAAAAAAAGAAAAAAAAAGAAAATTTACCAATCTCATAGTCATATGCAAACCCCAAATCCAATACCAAATGTTTAATCTGTAATAGATATAGCACACTCTAATAGAGAATAAAGTTGTATTTAATATGTGCAGTTCTCAAGGCTGAGGCCATCTGGAGTTGGGTTAAAATTAAGTGACGTGAGGTGACCAAGTATATTTTATACAAAAAAAAAAATGTGTGACCAACCGTGACCAAACACTTATAAGTATAATCAAACAACAAATTATAGAACAAACGAATGACAAAACAAAACTGAAAACTCTGGTATTTTATTTCTATATTAATAGAACTACACATACTCGGTTTAATTCACAGTAAATTTAAGTTAGACCTAAATACAGAGAAAAAGGCAAACAGTGGGAGAGACGTCAAAGCCTATATGCTACAGCTACTAACTAAAAAAATGCAGTTTTGTTATTTTACTCGCATTGCTTCTATTTTAATCTAACTGTATGGATAGCATGTCTACTCAGCTTTGCTTTGTTTGCTAGCATGCTGAAAAAATATTTACTGCCAGTTGAGAATTTAGAGATTATTACTTTATGATGCAAAGTAATAAAAACACCAAATAATATTTCTAGAAAAGTTGCACATTTGTTCCACCCACTGAACTTTATCCCAGCCAATGAGATCATTTCTGCTCCTTGAACAGCTCAATCTCTCAGAAATGTCTCTAGATCAGACCGAGTGTTCCTTTCCAAGTCATCTACATGAACCTTTCTACTTTCACACTTACCAATGCTGTCGTTGTGAGGGAAGCATTTTCCTGGCATGCAGTAGCGCCACAGGCCCTGATGCATGTAGTTGCTTGACTGCCGATACTGCATCCAGTAATCGGTTGCTGTGGAAACGATCAGGAGGATGTTCCCCACGCCTGCACAAAACAGCCCTCCACCCATAAAGCTGTACATCCTGCACCTGCAGACACACACACACACACATGCAAGCACACAAACAGAGGAACATAAGGTCACTTTGCATCAGTGGTCAGCAGCGCCCCCCCTTCTCTCCACCTCACACACACACACACACTTCAGGGAGAGAGGGTCTAAGTGTCAGTAATTGCGTTGTAATGAACATATTATTTCCACTGGATTGAGCTGCAGGGTTGCCTGTGTGTGTATGCTCCACTTTGTTCTCTAGGAGATCAGTCCCTGAAGATGGATTTTACATACACCCACACCGTCAGTGCACGTAGGTGCAGGCACACACACACACACACACACACACACACGCAAATATCACGTTCAGTGATGCTTTGATACTTGATACATCTATTGCTTATTGTTCCACCTGGATGCAATATCCTGTAGCCATCCTCTCTTTCTCATGGAGAGCTGTCATGGACTTTTTTGGGGGCGGAAGGATGATAGATAGATGTATCTTGTTATGTCTGAAACATGAACGGGATGCTCATTGAAGAGCACTGTGTATTCCTTGAAGAGCTCTATATTTCACAATTCCCTCTGAGAATCCTCTCTTTGGTAAGTTCCAGCTGCTGTCTCAATCCAAACCACAACACTTTTTGAATCCATTTGAATCCCCAGCACATCACTTGTCTCAAAATGTCAATGTTGTGTGCCATATACATTCTAATAACTTTATTCAACAATAAGGAAGCAGTTGGGTTTATATTTTTCTAGTAGTCAGTTAATTTCTTCCAAGTCAGGCTAAAATCCCCTGAAACAAGCAGTTATAGTAATTATTTTTCATTCATTCATTCAGAGGCCCTGATTGAGACTGGGGCTGACCTCAAGACTCAATGTTTCCTCTCAGTCACACAATAACATTACTCAGCCTTTTCCCCTCAAAGTCTTTAACTCCCAATTCACATCCTTCACACTCAGATAAAACACGTGAAAATTTACTTATCAATTAAAAAAGAAAAACTATTGATGTTTGTTTGTACATCTTCATGCTCCTTATGTGTAGTAATCAGCCAAGAATGTGGCTTGCATTCCTCCATCTCTATTTTTTTTTTTTTTGCCAGGACATTTGCAAAAGGATACAGGGTTTTAACACATTTCAATTCACTCTCATCACTGTTGCACCTAATTGTCTACAGAGTAAAAATGTTTGTCTTCATGGTACTCATTAGACTGATATCTATCTATCTATCTATCTATCTATCTATCTATCTATCTATCTATCTATCTATCTATCTATCTATCTATCTA
>JAPZDZ010000006.1:2007407-2028149 GCA_029783805.1 Acanthurus tennentii | reverse complement strand
TCTATCTATCTATCTATCTATCTATCTATCTATCTATCTATCTATCTATCTATCTATCTATCTATCTATCTATCAAGTGAATTGCTGTGTACATTTTTGACATGGCAAAGGCTGATATTTACAACATTTCCTGTAGTGGTCCTAGAACTGGAGTTGCATCCCCTCTTGGAAAAATAGCACAAAAAAAGAATCAAACGAAAACAGAAATAACTAAATGAATTGCAACAAGTATTGGACAAAATTCAATATTACCTTACCTTAATCAACCCCTTTTATGAGGATGTTTATGAGGATGTTTATGAGGACAGGGTTACCTGACAAAATACAACTAGATTCTATATTGAAAGGCAGTTTTCCAGCAGGCTAATAGCACTATAGTTTGAAGAGGTGAATCGAGAGAAACTGGGGATACAACAAACACAGCACTGAGACAATAGGCTAGGCAACCACTGGCCAATCAGCACCTACCAGTTTTGTGGTTTGGGAATCTGCTGAAAAAACAGAAATGACCAAAGCTTGGCAAGCTGAAGTAATACTGATGACCACATGGTTTTGATTCAAAGTGGAAGGCTGAATTAGCTTTAGTGGAGGCAAGCCAGGCATTAAATCAGACTCTTTGGCAGCCATGCATCAGATTTTTGTCAGTTTCAAAAAGCAAACATTGCTACAAAAAATATATTTAAGTCTTAGTATGCCTACTAATTTAACATAGTTTTCAATTTATGACAACCCTAACTAGCTAAAATCTATTAGACTTAAACTTTGGGACAGTAGATGGGTAAGTTATTCATTGAACAATGTCACAACTACTTGTTAAATGTTAATACAGTGCTTTGAACAAAGTGTGTTCATGAGCCATGTATGGGATGGAAAATTGTTTGGATCCAGCACAACCACACGCACTCCTCACAGTTTACCTTGTGACTATTTTACTTCACTTATTTTAGTCATAGAAAACATATTCAAATTTCCAGCAAAAACATTCAATATTTTATCCTTTCAATCTTGTACATTTCCATAAAGTCAAAACTGGTGTTAATTTTTTATTTTATTTTATATGCCTTTGTCTATAAAATGTCCATAATGACAAAAAAAAAACACGTTGTTTTACGGTTGTCTTAGTTTTGCATTCAAACAAATGCACTCTTAAATTTTGACCACAGTTTGGACATGTAGAGAGAACACTCCTGGTGGTAGAGAGAATAAGTTGAGATGTCAGGTTTGACTCTTTAAATGAGTTTATATGAGTCACTCACAAAAGAGAGTTGGTTTCCTAGTCATATAGATAAACAATTGGTCACCCAGAACTTTGTAAATACCCCACTGCTTGGCTTTTGTTCAACATGTGCATCAGAAACAAAAGAAACTTACAGTATGTGATAAAAAAATATATTGTGATTCTCTCACTAGTCCTAATGTTAATGGACCATATAGATGAACTTATTTGAATAAAAAAATAGCATTTTCCAGGAGTTAATTAATATACCCATATTTCTGCAGACACATCTTTTCACATGACTGTGTGTTGAGAAAAATGCTTTTTGGTCCCCCATATCTCAAACCATGACTCATAGTTTTCTTCAATAATTACCTTATTAAATATATTCTGTATATTGTAAATACTTTCTTTACTTTCTTATTACTTTTGATTACTTTTGAGCGAGGCAGGGATCTGGAGCAACAAATTTGAATGTCCAACACACAGCGCAGGTTGGCTGCCAGAGCGAGCATGGGGTTAGTTATTCATGCATGTCCAGTCAGTCAGACCCTTAGTCCAGGGCAGAGGCTGCTGGCAGGCTCCGGGCTGTTTCACGAACCAAAGCCAGTAAGAAACCATCACAGTACACTAAGGGTTAAGGGCAGCATGTAGGTATGCCTACAATTGTACTAATCTGCCATTAAATGATAAAAGAGGACATGTCTGTCCTACATGCAGAGGAACACTAACTCTTACACTAACACATGTAGGATTAAGACAAGTAGACAGCTGCAACACCAGGGACATCCATGCCTAGAACAATTTTAAAGATGAACAGAGTTGTGAAGGAAGTCTCCTACTTCTGTGTCTGATGCATATCATCATAATAAAAATTAATATGAGAAGGATGTCACTGAACTTTCTGGACAAAAGAAGGAAAAAATTCCAACTTAGAATTATTTGAATAAATATTAATTTCGATCTTTGAGTTGCTTCACTGAGTTTTACAATATCTAAAGCTTACTGTTTTTAGGCTAATGTAACATAAACTTAGCTTATTGTAGTAGGTAACATTCTTACTGATAAGTCTGTGTTGTCATCAAACGTTACTGTTTTAAATAAATATTTACAAACTAAATCGACTGCTGCTTTTACTTGGAGTACATAGGAGTTTGTGTTTGTGCATGTGAGTGTATACATACTGGTGTACCATGGGGTTTCATTCTTTTTTGTTTTGTTTTCATGTATCAAATGGGGTATTGAGAATAATGAAATTTCACTGGTAATTGTATTGGCTACTAACATTTCTGTTAACTTTCCTACTCATTACTGTTTTCCCTGTCATCAAACTGACCTCTTTTGTCAGATGTCAGAAGCTGCACACAGTTGTGATTCAGGATGATCTCGGGGGCTCAGAGACAGGCAGAGTTTGAACTGCACAGTGTGGAGGCATAATGCACCACGCACAACACTGCTGGCTGCTGTAAATGTTAAACAATATCTGCAACAAGTTCTTCCCTAATTTCCCCCTATTTCTTTGTACTGCAAACACACAAGTGGGCTTAAACAAATAATGTAGAAGCCGTAAATGATTTATTGTAAATTTATAATAAATAATATTTAAGTAAATTATTTATTAAGTAAATAAGTAATTCTTTGATAGGTTATATTTTGTGTTATGTTGGTTCATTGATAATCAGGTCACATGGATCTAAGGGGTGATTTTTTTAATATATAGTTAATATAAGCACCTGCTCACCCACATGGCTTATGGTTTTTAAAGGGAGAGGGAGTAGTTCATAGCATTTTAATTAATCACCGTTTTGCCACTGATTGCCGTGATTATTTTGAGCATAATTTTGTGCATGTTATCAAACATATTTTTTATATAGGCGACTCATTACTTAGTGTACTTACTCAAGTGTAGTCAAATGTAAACATTAAAAGGGAGTAAAAGGCAGACATAGGATGCCCATTGCTGTCAGGTGGAAGTGACACTGTTAGTTTTTTTAAATGATGACTTTGAGATGTTCATTCTTTTTCATTTGCCACAATGCTCTGTAAAAACATCCTCCTGCTGAATACTTCAAATATATAGAAATTCCCCCCACACAATTGGTTGCACTGAAGGTAAATGCAGCTGGCAGATGTTTGAAGAAGCAGCTCACACCAGTACAGATCCCTTTACTATGCTCTGACTTGATGTTTCCTTCATTCCGACCATCATCTGGCTTTATTTCCTCCTGTTGTGTCTCTTTCCCATATCCAGCCAGACCTTCCTTTGCTTTTACACACACACACACAAACCCTGAAGATGAAAGGAGAAGAGTAGCTCCATTACCTGCATTACAGCAAGTTGCTCAGACCAATTGACAACAACAAAATGCCCCAGAAAAAGCATTTTTTTCTCCCAGAGATTTGAGTGCTGTACTTACATGTAACTTCATTTTTATAGACCACAGCCTATTTTCTTCCATCTGGAGTGTGGCAGCCAGGAGGGCATTTGATATCCTCCCATGCACCATCAAAGTGGACAATATGCCTCTGTGACAGAAGAGCAAATCCATGTTTTCATGAATCCATCCAGCTTTTGAGAGATTAATTGTGTTATGGAAAGTCTACATTTATGTGGCATCACTGGTCGGTAAGGAGCTCATGCAGCAATTGGGAAGGTAATGTGACATGAGTAATTACAAAGAGTGTGTGGCTGACATGTCTGCATTGTTGTGATAAAGTTACTTAGCTTACAGCAGTCTGAAATCCCTCTGCACACATGTGCTTGTTCATGTGCATCTGTTTTTAGAGCAAGATGATCCAAACATTCTCAAGTCACCTTTTGTTATTTTAAAGCTATTTGAAAGCATTATCTCCTGAAAAGAACTCTTTACTTGCTTTTATGCTTACAGGCTTTACTGGCGGAGAAAATTCTAGAGACACTTGGCATGGCATGGTGGTTGAGCAAAGATGTGATGAAGTAGTTTCTAAATGAGTGGCATATCAGTGATATCAGCTTCCCTATATGTTTCCTGAGTTCTAACCTGTGGTGGAAAGTAACTGAGTACATTTATTCAAGTACTAAAATTTACCTAATGTTTTCAATTTATATTGACAATATTCAAATTTTAATTACACCACATTTATCTGACAGCTATTTACTTTGAATGTGCACAAAAGCAAATATTCAATTTATAAATCATGTGATATAATGGATAAAAGGCCCTGCATTCCCAGATAGGTGTTCCGGTTGTGTAGATTTATATGCTTAGGTTGAAGTAGTGCAAAGTTATGCTTGGATTTAAATAAGGTCACCAAAATCAACATCCCTATATAAGAATTAGGAAGTAGTCCCTTATTCCCCCAAAAAACGGTGAGAGAGATGTTAGTCAAGTCCAGTCTGTCTGGCAACAATCCTGAGAAGAGGTCTAATCCAAGAAAAAATAAATAGATAAAATGACTGTGAGATGGACTACGTTTACATTTTAGTGCATCAGTAATAACAATACATAGTGCTTTACATTTATTAACAATTCACTAGTTTTTTTTTAACTTCTGTGCTTTATTAAGAAAGGTTTTGAATGAAGGACTTAAACATTTTTTTTATTGTATATTTGCCACTTTCACCTAAAAAAAGGATAAAAATACTTTTCCAACAATTCATAGGAAGGGGAAACTACTTAGGAAAAGGGGAAAAAAACAATTAGGGTGTATGTAAATGGAAATAAATGTGATTAACAAATGCTGAATAATCTTTTCAAATGGCAGAGACTAATTGCATGTTGTAGGTTTGATGCTGTTGCAGGTTTTACGGAAGAGATTTATTGTAAATATCTCAATATCTACTATCACTTACCAACAAGAAATGAAAAGCTCAGTGTTATTTCTTGAAAACTGTGTCCTCAGACACAAAAAACAATATTAAACAATATTATTAGAACTCATGACAATGTGAATATGACAGCAAAGTTTTGATGACAGGCAGTATCTCCTCCATTTCTTATTTCTATTCCTCCTTGAAATGGTTTACCACTGAAGGAATAAAACAAATTGTTTTTACATTTATCAACACATTTTACATGAAAACCCTGCATTAGGAGCTGATCATCAGATGCATGTTTTTGTCTATTGTATATGTCTTCAAGTCACATCCTGGTGGTCTGATTTAATTGTCTTCTATTCCCCACACCTTATCAATATTTTTTATTGTTTTGAAATTCAGTAAATTCAGTAGCACACTTTGCTTCCCTTATTTTATGATCCCCGCCCCACTAACGGATCCTATCAATAAGAAGCTTTCGATCCATCTTTGGACTGATTGAAAAAGTGGTTGACTGACCTTTATTATGGGCAAAATGTGCAAATTATAACAACAACAAAGCTGTTCTACTAGAAAACAACCTATAGATCATGAAAGAGTAGAATAGTGAAGGTTACCAGAACAAGGTAAAAAATGTGAAATGCTGATATTTTCCAGCTGTGCTGTTCACAAGGCACAAGGCCACAAAAACCTATAATGGCCTCTGAGTTATTGACATTAGCAGGCAAAATGCTTCTAAATCTTTACGTCCCAGCCACGCTTTGCCTAAATGCTTAAATCAACTCCTCGGAATTGAATTTTCGAGCCTTCAAATGGCTAATTTGTGCAGCAAGTGCTTTCAGCGTTTTCTCAGCAAATGAACGGTGGCTCTAATCATAAGAGCATGTGGATGGCGCTGCCTCTCCACACCCACCCATGAGACAGCCGTGTGGATGGGGAGAGAAACATTTCCACTTAACCACTTAAATGAATATATCAAGAAACTAATTTGCCATTTTAATTGCGTGATTTAGAAAGACGCTACTTCACTTGCCCCTCTTCCATCTTGGTTGATTTCCAATGTGAGCACACATTAGATTGATCTATGAAAGACTGCAGAAATCATAACACTTAAGTCTTTTCATTTTCTCTCCCTAATTAAATAATTGAAATTCCTGTCAGTGTCTGCACTTAAGCTACACACAAACATTGCAGCCATGCTGCGTAGCTGAATGAATCGTAAAAGGCTTGTTTTTATCTTTTCTTGTTTGTTGCCTGTTCTTTCTTTGCCTTCTACCCTTTTCTTTTTTGTCTTCCAAGAGCCACAGATTCATTCCATCTGTCGAGCCCAGAAATAGATCAGTACATCCATTTTGTTGAGATTTGCCCATCCCATTAAGTGATTGCTTGCAGAAATGGCAGGGGACATTTCTTCTGATACGTTCCCTGAAACAGCGCTGGCAGACATTAAGGACATATTATTGAGCCCCATTTTCTCCCAGCCACAAGGATATCCATTAGAGTGGCACACAGCCCTAAATTTTTCCATTTTCTCCCTCACCAAACTTGACTTTACACATTATTTCTGCCTCTGTTTTGTAATTTGCAGCCACAAATTATATCAGGGAAAAGCCATCTCGTAGCATGTGGCTCCTCTTCCCAGGGCTATTTGCCAAGACTTGATTCTGAAGTGTCAAAATGGGCCCATCGTTAGGGCTAATCATGAGTGACAGCAGGGGGCTTTAAAGTCCATACAAGTTGGCCCACACTGAAAACTTTTTGTGTGTGTGTGTGTGTGTCAGACCTGTGGATTTTGTTGTTATTCCTATGCACAAAGAGTGACGTGCTGTCTTACACACACTGATGATTCAAAGACAGAACACATTTCTCTGCATCTGTGTCTTCTAAAGGACAATATTACTCTCCTATCAAAATGCCCAACATCACGTAGATTAATTTAATTTACCTTTTTTAAGCTTTATAAACAGAATTAAACTAAATATAAAGATTAAAAGTGTAGATGAAGATAATAATGGAAACAAACATTTTTTAAATATCTAGTAACTAGTCCTCAGCTGGGGCATGCGTGGGTGAATAATGTCTGCTAATCCAATGACATAAGCGATAGCAAAGCAAGTAACTGGGGCCCCGTCCATATGGAGATGCGATGGTGCTGCAATCACTCTCACTCAGGTTCCAGCCTCTTTGTGTATCGTGTTTGAGATACATCTTGAAATATATTACATACATACAGAATCTGATATTTTCAGTTCAACTTCTTTTTAAGAAAGGATCTTTGATGCAATGTCAAATCAACCAACCTGCCTTTTTTATGAATAATACAGTTCATTATTCACTGCTGACTATGTTTGTTTCAATCCAAGGCAATTGAGGCAGTCAGGGTGTGGGTATATTTACTACATTTAGCATAAATAGTTGCAGTTAGGTAGGGTAATTAATTAAATCATTGTGATATGTTTGAGAAAAGAATGCGTATTGGTTTAGTATCATTGGCTGAGTTAGTCCTAGCTTTAACATTGCTTCACTGTCTGCAAATTTTTGAAATATCTCCATTTCTTCTTCCACTGCTTTACCAGGCTTTGTGTCCTCAACTTTGCTGTGCTTAAGTTTTGGTTTTTCACTGTAGATTTTTCTTTCACTGCAGCCATCTGTTTTTTACCTTTTTTTTTTTTTTTTTTTTTTTTTTTACAGCAAGTTAAAATAGCTTTATACTGGATGTATAAAAGTCTGTTTCCTCTTTGCACAGGTTTCACCGATTTTAACCAATTAGGACAATTTCAGACTAAATCAAACATTGTGATGCCTACTGCAGGTTTGTGCAGTAGTGTGGAAGTGTTGGTCTACTTGCAAATGCAAATTAATGTCTTTTTACTTCTTTAACGGAAGCTTTGTTCAGTTCTGCTCAGTCTGAATTGTGGATGATTGGATTCATTTTTTCCAAAAGTTAAATCTGCTTCAGCTGTCCACTGCAGGGCTCAGCCTAAACAGTCTGACCGCGTCAAATTGAATAGGAGTACTTTTTTTTTTGCATTTTAGCAGCAATGGCTGATTTGGTCTGAAGGGGCCCTGAGATGCCTTCTCCGGCAATATTTCCATTTTGCCTGAGGGTATTTAAATTTATTTTTAAAAAACAAAACTCTAAACCTTAATCTAACAACAGTATGTGTATGTATTAGCAAAATTATGTCCACTTGATCATGGCTGTATTGTGTTTTTTCAGTCATTCTGAGATAAACTCCATAACATTGTGCTTTGATGAACACAATAGCTTGTAAAAAATGCATTAAAGACCAGATTCACCCACAAACAGGTCAAGCCTTTTCACAGTGTTGTGGAGAGCACAATCACAGAGGCGTCAGAAGGCAGCTCAAAGGCCACAGCAGTCCCCTGCTGAGCTGACATTCTCATCGTGCCTTACCCATTAATTCTGTCATTGTTGCTGTCCTGGCCTCCTGGAGTCCTATCAAAGACTCAATAACCACTGCTTAACCAAAGTCCATTGCCAATTCCCCCCTATTTTTCTCTCTACCGTCTCTCTGTCGCTCGCTTTCTGCTATAAACCATCTGACAGCATGCGGGTGCACAGAGCAACTGCTTTTCACTTCGACATGGTTGGTTGAAAAGGCCATTATTACCCTGTAATTGTGGGAGTCAAACCCAATTAAGCAAATCTGTTTAAGGGCAGATGCAGCGTCCCCCCCCATGCCCACACACACACACACACACACACACACACACACACACTTTTCGTTTACCCTTTTCTCTCACTTGCTGTCACTTCACCTAAGCCATCTTGATCTCTGATGCAGGTTGCACAGGCAGCAACTCGGACCCCTGGCCAAGAAGGACATGTTACTAATTGAGTTCGTGCTGGTCATTTTCTCCTTCCAAGTGAGCAAGAAGAAAAGCAGAAAACTGCTACCTCATCTGTTGAGGCCATGGGAAGAAGAAGTGAAATGCCACTCCTGTCGGCAGCAAGCGTAGGAAAAAGAGGCGAGCGAAAGCCATTTAATCCGCAGGGAGGGCTGAGAGAAAAGAGGGGCTCAGGTCTGTTCGGCAGCTCCAGCAGGGAACCATGCAGCAGCGAGGGATTCCGACTCCAAGAGCAAACGCTCCCATTCAAGCAGCACGCCACCCCCTGAGTCCAACACTTCCTGTCTCTGGGAGGATTGACTCTGAAATTAAAGAGAGTAGTACTAAGGCAATGTTCACGCTTACATGGATAAATCTGAAAATGCATCTTAGTCTTTGTTTTTTTTTTTTTTTTTAATGCCCCTCTGGCCCACTAAGCAGGTGTTTCTTACAAGTGAGAATGTAGCATTTGGATTAATTTGAAAAGCTAGTTTCTGGTTATAGAGAGATATTGGGATTCAGACTAGAACTCCATTTTATTTCACATTTTTTTTCATATAAATATCTTAGAGGTTATATGATAGTTGATTAATATGATTTTCAGTATCTTTACAATATATTACTTTTATAAAATGAAATAAGTTCAAATACTTTTGAAATAAGTTCACTTAGCTCAGTGTCAAGAAGAAATTTGACATTAGTTTTGTATTATGCTTCTGTGGATTGAAATATATAATTCAAAACATTTGTAACAGTAAGATATTGTAAAATAACTCTATACCTGTGAAATGCTTTATTTTTCATTATTACTTCCAAGAGACACACAAAAGACTCCATTTTCTACCGTTTGAACAGGCAAGATCCCTGCTGTCCGAGGGTAGCGCAGAAACGCATCTCACAAGACTGATGTGGCATCTGTTGTAAATATCAATGTGGAAAAATATTATTTTACCCTACCACGCTCTTATTAATACAGTAATTTAAGTTACAGATGGTTTCTTGGAGACTGAAGATAGTCTTAATACATAAGTACATGTTATATCTATAGTAATACACAAAGATTTCTTTAACGGATTTAAATTTTTTAAAATGAATTTAAACAGTTACAGTAGATGTACTCTGTAGATGTTATTACTCTCATTCAAAAATGATAAGGAATTAAATAAACTCAAAGTAGCACCGTCTTTGATCTTATGTTTAAAGGGTATGTAACTGGCTAATAGTTTATGCAGAGACTGTTGAGAATAACACTTCCATGATATTTGGCATTGTGAAATTAAATGCGTCCCTATAAAAAAATATCACCGAATCGAGTCACACTTTGCAAAAGGTTCATCTGAAAACAGAAAGTCTACAAATAAATAAGGATGATAGGACCATACAGTAAAAACATACTCATGAAATAACAATTAATGGAGTTTTATAATTTCTTTAATTATTTACAAAGTTTTACAAATTTTTCTTCAACCTTTATTTATATGATAAACTACTTATTTCATAATATCATTTACTGAGTGTTATGTTCCTTGGTAACTACTGTAAAGAGACATGGTATTAATTGTTAAAACAATTAGGAAAAATGTTAATATCCATCCAATATTATAAATATTTACAATTTCAGTTCCGAACAAATATAACTTTAACTTAGGGAACATATTAGATTCTTAACTTACCTGCTTATGCCTCTACGTTTAACTATCTGTAAAACAACTGCTATATTTTCAGAACAGTCATATAGACCTGTAATCAATCAGTCAATCATTTCAGTCTTCACAACAGGTATTGAACTAATTACACTACAAACTGACAATGGCCACATTGTCAAAGCAATGATTTAATCTGATGAGCAGCGTGGCAGTTACTGTGGCCACATCAGCCTGGACAAATACGGAGGCCGTGAACAAGCAGGACATTGTCAGTGCTCGGCCCACTGGGTATCGCATGAATAAGAGCACTCATCCAGTTGATTTAAATGTGTGTGATCTCACGCCTCTTTCACTCCCATCTTTGTTGCCTTCAGAGAGGACAGGTCATAACAGGTCAGTGGACTCATACACACACAATAACAGGCTGCGTTTGTGTGTGTGTCTTTCACTGGATGGGGTTGGGGGGGGGGGTTCGACTGTTATTGAGTTCTTACTCCTGTTGAGTGTACACACAGTGTTTTCCTTTTTTTTTTGGCCAGGATATAGAAAGCCCAGACCTAGACTCCGGAGGTGCAGGGACTCATGTGATTCTGAATAACCCAGACCCCCCTACACATTCAAATCACACACACACACACACACACACCCACGCACACACACCCACACACACACACACACACACACTCTAAAATCTGGGATTGGTTCTCCTCCCTGACTCTCACATGCTTTAACCCCCTTTAACCCCTCTCATAAGTCTTGCTACTTATTCTTCATCCTTCTTGAGTATTAGGGAAATGATACAACAAGGAGACAAATTTGTGTGTGCGCCTGTGTGTGTTTGTGTGTGTAAAGACAAAGTTTATTCCGTTGTATTTATCTCATTTAATTTTTGAATCTGTTATTATTCTTTTCTTTTGGGCGTCACTAATTAAAAAAAACAAAACAAAAAAACCTTTATCTAATTTGTTGGGATTTGCTCAATAAATGTTATATTTTACAAGACAGTGTGTGCATATGTGCAAGGTGTCCCTGATTATAAGTTAATATACCTAGACACAATATTATCTTTCCACACCATTGCTGCAGGACTTTTTTTTTGCAAAACACATTTGTACATTTTTTTAATTTATTCATTTTTGAATAGAGGGAGCTGTGATGTATATGCTGCACTTTACACTGATTAAAAACTAATTGACTGCACAAAGGCAAATGGCTGACATGCTGCAATAGATAGCATAGTAAACATTTGAAGTAAAAAAAAAACAATATCCAGCTGAATATCCGTCTTGTATCTGTCTTGCCTCATCGTTTGGACACAGATACATTTTTAACCACCTGTGCAACATTTATTTACACTGCAAAGTTTATTCAACAAGTCAGGCCTCTCCTCTCCTCTTCAGATACACCAATTACCTGTCACAGTAATTCTCTGCCTAGTTTCCATGTGTAAATAGCCAATTAATATACCCTCAGATGTCTTGATTCTCTCTCATGGCTGCCACCTCTGTCAATCAGGGCGTAATGGCAACTAGGGAACAAATGCAGCACTTGGAGAGACAATTAAGGAGGCCAACAGTCAGTAATTAAGCAGTTCATAAGGCAATCTCATTAATTACCCCCTTCACTGGTTGGTACATTCTCTGGATGTCCTGATTACATGCTTATTGACTCTGAATCCTATGACGAAATGTTCCTTGCTCCACTTCCTAATGGAGTCTAAAAGAGGAGTCATTTACAAATGGCTTTATTAGGCAGAGTGCCCACATGGACCTTTAAAATGTTACTCGAAAATGCAATTTCATCTGTCGTTTGCAGCAGGCTTTCATGCACTTAAGCAGAGGTCATACAAACAGCAATGTAATTAGTGGTCTCCCTTTTACAGAGTCTGCTGATTTGAAAAGCGTTACACACCTTTTCTCCTTCATTCAGCATTAATAATTCGTTTTCAGGGGGGAAATTGCCAGGCTTATGAAAGACAAAGCATCATTCTAGCTGCTTGCTGCGTGAGGCTGCTTCTTGGAGCAGATTTGTTAGACATACACTACATAGGGGGATTTAAGAAGTTTTCTGCCGTGTGTTAACCTTCTATAGGACAGTGCAGGCTTTTGATTCCTGTGGTGGAGATAAATGAGGGGGCAACACTTTAAAAAGTACAAGTGTTGTTTCAGGATTGAACAAAATATGAAAAATTCAATTGTAATAAAGATAATTTTATTCTTAAAAGCTCGGCAGGAAAAGACCAAGAGTTGTTCCTCGCCTTTTTCCTGAAAATAGTGATAAATATAGATATCTATGTATCTACACACAAGACAATTCTGTGAGGTTAGAACTAAAACAACCCCCACAATCTAAAGCATAGCAAACAAACATTAACAAATTTCGAGTGCAATGAAAGAACCTCTCAAATGCGAGCAAATGCTGAATTTTGCCTTACCTCCTCAAAGCCCATCCAAGCTCACGTTGAGCCTCTCAGCATGACTGAAAATGCAGATAACGAAGAAATGGAAAATGGAGGCCAAATTGACCCTTTCACAGCGTGTTAAGTCAGTTTGTATGGGTACCTGGAGTGGCTGCCCCCCTCCCATCAATAAAATAATTTAAGAACACATTATATTCCTTTAAAAGGGCCCATTTGTCAGACCAGGTGACTCTTAAAAGACCCTGCGGATTAGAGACGCCCTGCATCAGGTACTTTTAATTCAACCACAATCGATATGACTTAGACTGCTGTTGTGTTGTGGAGTGAATATTAAAAAAGGGTATTTCAGTTAAAATGTCTGTTGTGCATAAAGTCAATAAAAATGGATGGGGGGTAGACAGAAGTGGAGACCATACACTCTGTGCTGCAGTTCTATCTGTAATTTGCAGAATTTACATGTGTTTTTTAAATAGTATTAATAATCACAATAATGTCAGAATGTAGAATTATATCTGCTGTGGAATAAAATGAATACTGTTTCCATAATATAATGTCAGCATGCTGGGACAAGAACCCTAAATAGACCCCCTCACAACCTTCTCTTCTCTTTTCTTCCCTTGGTTTCAAGTACACCTCTGTTTTCTATTTTTAAAACTAAGTCATCCACTATTTTACATTTAAAATAAGCATCACCACACAATCAACACATTTGCTACAGTGCTTTGTTTTTTTTAGATAATACTTATAATAATTACACTGTATTAATTACAAATTTAAATTGTAACTATTTGTACTGCATTTACACATACAAAGTGTCTGCTGCAAATAATCCATGAAATTATATCTATAATAACAGGTCATATTGATATATTATAGCTTGCTGTGTCTTTATGTTATGTCTCAGATCTAATTGTTCTGTAATCTCATAAAAAAAAAAAAAATCTCTACCTAAATTCTTACCACCACAGATTTGCTTGATTTTTAGCACAAAGCAAACAAACAAACACAGAATCACAAAGAGGCTAGGAGAGTGGACCGATTGATTTGTGATAGGTCTGCAGGACGGCTCCAGAACTGGGCAGACAGATGTTAAAACAGGAAGATCAGTAGACTGAACAGCAGCCATTGCAGGATTCAGAAGTGACGCTTCAGGCTCCAATCATAACTTATAAATTTATTAAGTAAGTTTATTTATTTTTTATTAAGTTTATTAAGCTGCATTTGCTCAATACATTTTGGTGTCATTCATTCAAAGAGGATAATTGTGGCTTTTTACTCTTACACCTCTGCGTGTCAAGCTTTATCCAGTAGAATTGGTTCATTCCCTTTTAACATAAAGATTTGAATCAGATATTGTCCTCAAAGATGTATTACACAGCTGTGAGATTCTGTAAATGACAATGTCTTAATATTTTCAAATTATCTTTGTAAAATGCACTGCCAGTTATATCTGTTGTGTCTCACTTGGTCCGGAACAAATGACAGTGTTTTACTGTCTGCATTTGAGTAAGCACATTTATTATCCACACTTCTGCCTATCTGCCTCGGAGTTGCTGTTTTCTCTGTCTGTTTGTCAGAGAGTGGAGGTTTGCGTCGGCCGAGTAAGGCAGTGATTTGGCATGTTAGTGAGTGTGTTGGGGCTAATCAGATAGAGGGGCCACTGTAATGGACAGAATCTGGGCAGAATCACAGCTAGACCTGCAGCAGTAGGGAGCGGATAATACAACTAATTTCTCCACTGTCTCAGCAACCGCATAGATGGGAATGGGGTCAACAAAGGTGCAGACGGCATCAAATGAACAGCTGTTGCCTTTTTCATTGCAGAGGAGGCGAATCTTAGCAAAGCACAGCCCGTGCCCCCACCTGCTTTTTGTGTAAATGCAGGAGAATGTATGTACAAATTAAGGGCAGGACCCGTGCATATTACTTTCATTCTTCGTCTCTGAAGCCTGCCTGTCAGTGATGGCACATGGTGGGAACACTCAGTGTAGCTGTCTGATGAAATGTGCATAGGGTTACTCATAGATTTCTTTATTGGCAGTGGTTTGTGTGTTGGTTGTGATGGAGAAACAATTGGCTATTATAAAGACGCCTCTCATAGGAAAATAAGGTGCTAGTGTGTACATTGAAAAGCGTGGAGGTAGCTGTATGAAGTGTGGTTCTTTCTGATAAGACGCTGTGTATGTATTAAAACAGGTATTAGGTCCAATCACTGGAAGTTGTGAGAGTTTGTTGTCCCATTTCTTTGTGATTGGACTTGTCCAATTCTAATCACAGAGAACAGATGTATGCTACCATATTTTATCCTGGTGGCATCTCCTTAAGAATTTTCAACCATATGAGCTGAAAAATATGGACTTGAGTAGTCAGTAAGGTCTGTCGGTAATCTATCATATAGTGCAGAGTAAACCCTATGTGTTTTCATTTATTAATGAACAGTTTTCATTTAGTTAAGCAGGCAAAGTTATTCATTGAACTGCTTTGTTTTCATTTTGATTTGAGTTTTTGTGAAAAACCTGGTGAGAAACCTAGTATTCCCAGTTTCTGTTACTGAGCAAGCATGACATATAGGCTCTTTATGGAAAAATATCCCAGATGACGCCTACGAATCCTAAAGGCACCAACCATTTGAATGAAGACTTTGTTAAAAGATGGGGAGAGATTTGAATTAATGCTCTTTGGACAACATGTTACTTATCTTTAAGCATGCGTCTGTTGAGGCATCAGAACAGCAAAAAGAAATTCTTTCACAAGAACAAACTTAAAAAGAAAAGGTTGATGTAGACTTTGCAACAACTGATCTCTCCATGAAAGAATCCATTTGTCTCTTACAAGGAGTAATTGCACACCACAGAAGAAGAAAGAAACATAAATGTGACACAAAAGACTATAAAAGAAATTTAATCTATTTATGGGATAAAAAGGTTAAAAAAGATAAAGAACAGCCAACTACCATCTCCAACAACCTAGACCACCAGGAAACAACCAGCAGAGAGTGCCCCAGCCTGCAATAATGCCTCATAAGGCAGGACTGTCAGAGGATAGTCTTTCTGACAGTGATTTAACCCTTAACAGCAATTCCAGCCAGCAGTCTCATGTCAAACCTTTTTTGGGCCAATGGAGGAGATACCAGGGCAGAGAAAGAAATGCAGGCAGTGGAGGTGAAAATACAAGAGCCGGACAGAATCCATGGACGTGCAGCCTATCCAGGACATGGTATTCAGCCTGTCATCTACAAAACTGACTCATGACTGTCAAGGGGCCTGTCATTTGTTCCTACAAGAGGCATCAGTATCTTTGGTTTAAAAGTTGACTTATTTAAATTTTATTTTGACAGATTAAGCTGAAGCACTTCTTTTCCCAGAGCAAAGTAATGACACCAACCCTTCCCCTACAGGCCCGAGCACATGTGTCATATTCAAGGTGTGGTGGGCTATCCCACACAAACTACAACTATTTTGATGTGTGGGGTTCACCCGGTAGTTGTTTATTATAACAGCCATAAAGTAAGAAAAAGTAGGGGTAAATGTTGCACCTCACCAAAACACCACCTGCATTGTTCCACAACAGTCAAATGAGGTACCTAAATATAGACTGCTTTATTATATATTATACAGTATATATATATATAAAATATAATATATTCTGGTATTTTGAATGTTAGGCTGACCCAATATTTGGAGACAGTTGAACTTTTAGTTGATAAACAGAATGGTTTCAGGTGAAAAAGAGCCTGCACTGATCAAATTTACCCAATCTCAATAATAGTCAAGACAAGAATTGCAGAAAGTTAATTTACTTTTGTATGTTTCATAGATTTCAAAGAGGCTAGTGATCAAGAATAGCAATCATAGAATTTTGCTTTCTTTAAAATTTTTAATACAGGGCAGATGGTAAATTCCATTGTACTCTAAAATCAAGCATCTGCTTATCTTTTTGTTTTCTTATATTGTAGTACTGTACTTTTTTATATTTCTTGCTGGTGAGGACTGGATTCTTTAAAAACTGGTTAATTTGTGCGAATAGCACCTTTGTCTTTGCCTTTGGCTTTGTCCCTTTGAATTACTTCCTTTGTTACTTCTTTCTATATGTATTTCCTTATTTTATTTATACCTGAGCCAGGACATCTTTAGTAGTTTGTTGTCTCTTCCATCTTTTCATCTGGTTATATTATAATGTTTTGACCTTGGTGCCTTTGCCTAAAACACGATAAATGCACTTGTTTTATCTGCGCTTTGCTTTTATTGTACCACTGACTTTCATTCAAAATCCAATTTTCTCTAACACGAACCTTGATTTTAATCATGATATTTACTTTAACCCCTATGATAACATGTGACTTTAAGTTTAACCATTCCCTTGGAGGGTATAAAGGAATGGGGAAACACTGTAAGAGGAACATTATAAGCATTGTTACAGAGAACTTTAGAATAAGTTATAGGGTAGTTACATCATAAAACTAATCTGAGTGTGATTTATAAACAATATACAACCACTTCCTGTCACAATTAATGAAAGCCATGTAGAGATATTTCTTTTTATGTGATCATGTTAATTTTATGTCTAAACATGTACACATAATGTGTGACTCAAAAAAGTTACCAATTTTGAAACTAAATTTTTTTTCCTGAGGAGGGCAGTAGTTTATAATGTTTTTACATTTTCAATTAAAATAGCATATTCAGCATATACATATTCAGTTAAACTTATAGTCCCTACCACTGTCATCTGACCATTAGAGAGGACCTGCATTGCAAATTATACTTCATTTATAGTATGTCAGTGGATCAGTGCATTTTTTGGTTGTTACTATTAATGCATTATTATGTAAGCAGCATTTTAATATCCTTATTGATTACTATGGAGCCAATTTTACTACCTAATACTATTGGACAGTTTAATCTATACCAAATATATTTTCAGATCATATCCTTGTAAATAAGCTATCTGTCTATCTAAACTTAATCTGTCACACAAATGTAGTAAAGAAGGAGATACATAAATAATCAGGAAAAGTAAAAAATATCTTCAAACATTTACCAGAGATAAGGACAGTAGTGTGTCTGTATTACTGTCAGAACATTTGTACAAATGTACACATGTAGTATCTATGCACAGTCACCATGTCACGGATTATGCAAACAAGGGACCCAAATGCAGACAAAGTCCAATACTACTGGACACAACCGAACACAACAGGAACTCAACAGAACAATCAGACCAAGACAAAGGGAAACACAGAGACTATATACACACAAGGACAATGAGACACAGATGGGGCAATCAACACAGGTGAAACACATTAGGGTAAACACAAGTAAACATAGTGACAACACAAGGGAAGACAAGACTATCAAAATAAAAGAGGAAGCCACTAGAAAAGGACACATACCAAAAACCCAACAGAACCAAAACCCAGCTCACCCACTGATCGTGGCACACCACTATGGATCCACTATATGACGACCCAGCTGGGAGTCGGATGTACTGAGCAAACAGATGGCAGCTGCTCCAGCAGTTATGATGAAAACACAGCCGAGAGTGTTTGGGTGGCTGGTAAATAAGGAGCCTTTGGAGAGGTTTGAATCACTTAAAATAATATGTTGCCTACACAACAAAACACAGTCACCGAATGTATGGTGCATCCTGGAGCTGAAGAGATCCTGTCTTCTGTTAGTGTCAGTGAGGTAGAAATCTCCTTTCACATATCAATAGTTGGTGCTTATTTACACAGCATTAGAAAGAATTCAGCTTTTGAGAGGGTTTTTGTAGAACAAACATCTTCTTCTGAACCAAATATGAAGGGCGGAGTTTCCCAAGTCCTTTATTGTTTTATACATGTAGGTGTTTTATAGGGTAAGACTCTATTGGGCTGTGCTTTGTTATTGTCAGCTCATAACGAAACACTGAGGTTTTAAAATGTCCTTTTAGAAACTAATGAGTAGTTACAAGAACAGCCTAAGATTCATTCTCCCGTCAGTGAGCATCCATAGTATTAGAATTCAGTTTAAGGCAGATTATTGAGGACAGTAACTTAACAATTGTTTTGCCATTAGAGGCATTTGATGAATGCTTTATTACAAATAGAGGAAGATGTGACCTAGACATGTCAGTGTGACAGAGTGTAAGAAATGTTTACCCAGGTAGTTCATCCTTAACATGAACATCTAGTCATAGTAGAGCTTCCTAAACTTCCTTTCTAAAAAAAAACAACAAATGACTGAGACAGGAATGAATTAAACATATTCATCCTGGATACCACACATCAGCTTCTAATCAGCCAGAGGGAGAGGAAGAACAGGAGGGAAAGAGACTGAAAACCGCATGCCATCTACGGCTGACATGCAGTAAACCTTCCCCATCAGGAGAAGTAATGGATTAAAGGCCGCTGTGGCTCTGCAGTTTGCCAGTCAATGTTCTTTCCCGCTCCTCTGACCCAAGTCCCCCTCCCTCCTCTGTTCCCTTCCTGCTGGAAGAAGTTGATTTGCCATCAATTGCTATCTTGGCTGGCGCCATTAATGCACGCCCACAAAAGGATGACACATCGCATTATCACCTCACTCCCCTTCAAATTAGAGCTGAGCGATGCCTCAGCGCAGCTTGTGACTGGTTAACACTATCAGCTATTTGTAGGGATTGTTTCCTAATACGCAGCATCTAAAGATTTCATCAGGCATTTGATGATGGAAATAAACCACTGCCCACAGGGAAATTGAACTGATTAATGGAATTATGCGTTGGAGGGGAGTCGATACAGGCAGCAGACACTCACATGGGGATGAACCGAGCTGTCTATCATGGGCCTGACTGGAGTGCCTTGTCCAGCAACACACTCACCTTTGAGCAGAGCCTGGGTTATGTGTGTCCACTGGAGAAGCCAGGGATTAAAACCTGTGCATTATTCTCTGCCTGCCTTCATTCTGAATGCCTACGACCACATTGGTCCTGTTGGATACTGATCATTTCATGTAATCAATCTCACAAAAAAGCACTATAAATTTTACCACAAATGCTAAAAATGCCACTTCTGCCTTTGTGCTCCAATTCTCAGACAGTTTTGTGCCCTCATTCAGACTGGCCTCCCTCAGCATTGTTAAGTGCTCTTTTAGTCTGCCCTAATGCACCTCTACCCTGCCAACAAAACTGTAGACGACCCCCTTCCACCATCATAGCCCAGTCTATCTGTGCTTCTCGTTACAATCTCTCTTTGCATGAATTGTTTCCAGCTCTTATGGAGGATGCAGATAGGTTGCTATGGTCCTTTGACAATCAGCTGCATAGTTGGCAAAAAAAGCAGAGGGCTTTTAAAGCTATTTACATTCACTCTCTCCTCGAATGTGTACTAGCTACTTGAGTGAAAAGACAATTTTACCATAAATATATCAGCTCGTGAGCATTTTCTGTGAACAATAACAATATTGGAGCATCTTTTAATGTTGCATAGCTTATCATAATTCATGCAAACAAAAGAGGTATTGTACGCATATTACACACATTCAGCCCTTGTTGTCAGTGATTAAGTTCCTAGAAAACCATTTTACGTTGGTGTCATGAGACTTCTTACAATAAATGTCAAAATAATAGTAGTTAAATTAGTTTTTAGTCCACATAGTCTACAGATAGTGCCTTGATTTTGCTGCAACCTCAAGGCCTGTCAAGCGTAAAATAAATATATATATCTAAAGTTTCTTAAATTATATAATCTTAAATATTTGTGTACAGAACTGACTGAGGCAATAATGTAGTATACAAGCTCTTTCATTCTTTCATTGTCTTTTCATTTCAATCTGTTTCCTCTGTCAGAGCAAAATAC
>JAPZDZ010000006.1:1982232-1992241 GCA_029783805.1 Acanthurus tennentii | reverse complement strand
TGGAACAAGGCGGCAAAGGTTGACCAGGAACCTCCCCTGAATTAATTTTTAACTTTCCCCGCCCAATGCGCCACTGGCGCACGGCGCAAAGTGTATGATAGGGCCCAATAAGTTTTGCGAATGTTGTTTTTTAGGTAATTGAAAACTTCAAGGCAGTACTGTCTGAAAAAATGCCTCAGTGAAGTCGCCAAGAGCTCACCCAGGGAGGTCCACAAGGTGGCAGCAGGTGGGGTGGGTGCCCCTCCTTACAGCACTGTGAATGAGTGGGCTGCTGAATTTGTTTGTGGCAGAGAGAGATGACTGCCCGAAGGCCAGTGTTGTGCTGACTTGCAATTTTTCACTCACCTAAAACATAAATACCACGAGGTTATTAACTTCAGACTTTCAGGAAAATCACTCAAAGAGTTGAACTGCATGTGCATATAATGAGGGTCGTATAACTTATCACCTTCTACATCAGGCCAAGAACATATCAGCCACCCTTAGATCTATCTATTTTTATAATGTTTTGTATAGTCAAATAATATTGTTGTTATTTATATGTTATAATTGATTTCACTACAAATAATATTATTGTCTGTCTGTCCGTCATAGAAGAGTGATCTCTCCTGTGTTCTTTTGAGGCGTCCTATTTCTTTTAAGTTTCTTTTAATGTTTTTTTTGTAAATAAAAGGTAGTTGGTGTGGTGTGGTGTATAGATTGTAAAGTCCTTTCAGAAAAAATGTAATTAAATAATAACTATATAAAATAATATATATAATATATATTGAAATGTTAATGCAAATCATTTCATCGCAATAATTCTAGGGATTATTTATAAAATATAGCTTAATTTAATTGTGAAACTTGCAACACCAAAGGGCAGTTAAAGTTAAGGAAGAAAAAGGGAAAGAAAAGAGGACAAATGCCAGAAGATGAGGTAAAATGTAAAGACAATAAATTGAAAAAGCAAAAAAACAGTTTTGAATTACACTGTATTTGTTCTCATCCTTTTCCCTTTACAATCTTTTTTCCCTATTAAGCAGCATAGAAATCCTCTTAAATGTATAAACAATGTATATATAATAATAAATTAACATCTAAGCAGGGTGTGGATAGGCCTGAATCCACTGTAATAAACTTCTCTTTTAGATCCTTTTACAGAAAGTAATCTGTAGGTTTCTCGCCTTGAGCTCTATAATCAAAGCTCTTGAAGATGCATTTGACTGTCGATTAGCCACTGGGCACTAAGCCTCTCAGGAAACCTGATGCCTGAGGACATAAGAAAGGCAGCATTTATATCCTCTTTTAAACACATTATTATTACTACCGATTTATGAGCCCAAGCTGTCCTCACTACAAAAGTAAATCATGAGGACAGGTCAAGTTTTACATAGCTTTGCCTTTTCCACTCTATTATGATCTACTTTGCTTATATGAACAAAGCCAACTGCGTCAACATATCTCTTGTTCATTCTTGCCAGACTTAAACATTGTTGAGTAGCCAGCATCCTCACTGACAGCACTTGCGATCACGTTATTTACCAGATAATTAGACATGAAACTGAAGCTCTCAGCAGAATGCAATTTAGCACAATGAGATGAAATTACTTCTTTCTTGACCTTAGTGTCAGTGAGGTCCAATTTGACAGCTAGCATATCAGATGGCTAGTAGTTATTATCATGCCAAACAGCAACACAAATAAATGTCAGAAAAAGTCAGGCCATTCATCCGTCTCTCTTGGGCAGAAGCGTCATTTAACAAGAAAAGATTAACTATGACTGGAGAACGTTCAAGCACATGAACGCAGCAGCCATCAACTCATCAAACGCAATTCAGAGCTTCATTAGCAGGCAGAAAGCTCTCTGCCTTGCTTTGCAGTGCTGTGTTAGTACTAATACAGCACTTCCGCCCATGCAATACCATTTCTCCATCATCAACTCTAATCTTAGGGGCATTGTACACCATAACTTTACAATTGAAATGCTTCCATCTAACTTAAGGTTATGGGATTTGCCTTATTTTAAGGCCCAGCACATAAAGAGACTTACTTTAACAGTTCCCTACACTCACATCTGCCATTCTTTTCTTGGAGCCTTTGCAAATCCCTATGCAATCTCTAATAAAAGAAAACTGACACTGAAATGTAACATGTGAATTAATATGACTTGGGGTTGCCTTTGTATGCAATAGAGGAGATGCTGATGGTGAATTAAAATGCATGAAAATGCTGGCATTAAATATGCCATCCTCTCCCTCCAGGTCCCCAGTTGGAGCCTCTGGCATATTCATCTTTTGCCCTCTTTCTTACTGCTTCCAAAAAAAAAACTATTCAGTTGAAAATCATTGTGAACCTTCTTTCTCCATCTGGATTTTAGCATGGTTTACAGAATGTTGAAATATTAGAACAAGTATTATTTCTATGGCAATGCTGCTGCTGAAAGAATTTCTAGAGTAGATAGCTGGTTGCTATTTTCTGGTATACAAGAAAATAATATGACACAGCGCAATTTACTCTCTGGGAGGCCTGCAGGCATGAATCATAATGAGTACAGGGGCTATCTATTTTTCAATTTTCAATGCTACTGCATGAAAAATCTGCCTCTGTCTGTTCTGTTACTGTCATGGCAGGTGAGGCTGAGTTACTGTAAGGAGTACGGCGTCAGTGAAGACAGGTGAAATATGCATGGAGGCAAGTAAAGCCGTGTGAATCTTTGCACAGATGTGTGTGATGGATAAAATGAGTAGAGTCATAAATTAAATCAAATAGTTCATTGAGCAGAGGGCTTTGTTTTTGAGTGCACAAACCGACACCTCTCATGTCACTTTTGGAGTAAAGAGTCTCATTCAGCTTACTGGGCCTTTACTGTTACCATTTGCTGCTTAAGTGCAGGGAGAGACATTGATCATGTAGAGTGTCTAATAATACAAAAGCAAAATTGCTGCAGTTTTGAAGCAGTGGTTCCAAAACCTGCATGGGCGGGTTAATGCCAAAACTTTCAGATGTAAGAGTAGTGTAAGAGTAAGTAGCTGCACTGTAAGAAAAAACAGTGATAAGTCATTCAAATTATAGAGAAAAATATTGCATGCAATTTTAAACTGCCCTCCACTACAATGCATATAGGCTTTTTATGAAATGACAGTTCTAATAGCAAGACATCATTTGATAGAGATTTTTGAAATGTAACTATGGTTAGGTGTAAAAAAAAAAAGAAACTTGGTAAGAGTTAGAAAAGTTTCTTCTTCTTCTTCTTCTTCTTCTTCTTCTTCTTCTTCTTCTTCTTCTTCTTCTTCTTCTTATTATTATTATTATTATTTTTATTATGGTGTGGCTGTAGCTCAGGAGGTAGAGCAAGTCTTCTGATCATGGAAAGGTTGGTGACTCCTCCAGTCTACATGTCAGATTATTATTGGGCAAGACACTAAACCCCAGATTGCTCCAGGTGGCTGTGCCAGTGGTGTGTGATTGTGTGTTTATAAGTTTCTGATGAGCAAGTTGGCATTTTATAGAGAAGCCACCTGGCAGTAAGATTAGAAAAGCAAGGCAAAAGATTAAAAAAGCACTATATGAGTACAGTCCATTTACCATTTATTAGAGCCCTGGCCCCACAGGGGAGAAGGGCTGTACTGTTTTTGCTTCATTTTTTCTTATTATTACGTCTCTTTAGCGCTTAATTTGACCCCCTGAACACGCTCAAAAACTCACCAAATTTGGCATGCACACCAGGTCTGGTGACCCCCATAGTGAAGAAATGTGCTCTCTAGCGCCACCTAGGCAAAACTAAAACGCCCACTGCTGCCCACAGAAATGTGATAGAGAGACCAAACCAAAGCCGAATTGTAGAACTCATCAAGGTCTACAAATCACACGCTGGTACCCCTGACAGGTTTGTGTGTCTTTGCCTCCTTTTTTCTAAAATCAACTATCAGCTCTTTGGTTTTGCTGACACTGAGCAATAAGCTGTTTTCTGTGTACCATTTTGCAAGATGGTTGATTTCCTCCCGATATGAAATCTCATCACTGGAAATCCGGCCGATGATGGTGGTGTCATCCGCAAACTTCACAATAGAGTTCTCTCCATGTCGGGGGTTGCAGTCGTGGGTGTACAGTGTGAACAGGAGGGGGCTGAGCACACAGCCCTGGGGAGCTAAAGCAACCACAGTTAAATAAACAAAAACAGAAGTAATAAATCAAATCTTAAAATTAATTTAAATTCCACATTCAGTTACTGTAGATTTGCTCAAGGTGGAAGTATGGTCTTGTTCAATGGCACTTCTTTCTGCAGCATCTTAACAAGATATAGACACAAGATTGATTTTTTGATGAGGCAAGCCACAGTTAAAATAGAAGTATGAATCAGTATACATCAATAGGCATGAGACAAAATCACTTAATTTCTGATACATTTTTTAGGTTGACCTGCTCCTCAAACATCAGGTCGTTGTTAAAATCACTCTTAAATTTCTGGCTACGGGATACACATTTGAAAACTCCCCAAGATGATGTAAAACATGTTTTTTTTGCATATGGCTGTGAGGATAAAATTGTCTCAGTTTTGCTTTCATTTAATTAAAGAAAGGTTTTCACAGCAAACATTTTTTCTCCTCAAGGCAGTTTGTGAGAGAATCAGTTCAGTTGGGGTCATCATGGAGGCATGAGAATGTGTGTTGCTGGCATAGCTGTGAAAAGAAACATTTTGCAGATGAAACATATGATCTGGTGGAAGCATGAAGAGAAAGAAGAGGAGAGGGCCAAAAAGTGAGCCCTGAAGTACCTGTAGATGATGTCTGCTGTGGATAATGACTTCACCTTTGCAAAAGAGAGTCGGATTGATGAACTGGATTTGAGCCATTTTAGTGCTAAGCCTGAGATACCTATCTACTTTTAAAACTCTCAGTTAAAATAGCATCATCCATGGTATCAAAAGCTGAGCTTTCTCCTCTGTCTGCTGTGAGGAGGAGGTCGTTAGCTACTCTCGCTGTTTCTGCGCTGTGAAATGCTCTAAAAACTGACCAGAATTTAAAAAAAAAATAGTAATTGGGTAAAACTAAATTTTTCCTGAACTTTGATAAAGGTTGTTGAGAAGGCAGTTTAATAATAGGTAAAATATTGATAAAGTCTGATGGATCAAACTGGGCTTTTTTAATAAGAGGCTGACCTAGTTCCTACATAAAACTTTGAGAGAAACTTTGTGTGGGGAGACATCTGGTGACAGTAGACAGACTGCTAGGACCTCTTGTGTCAAAGATGTCCTTGAGAAGTTATTTGGGAGAACATCAAAGCAACAAGTGAAGAACTTTTGCAAACAAAGAAGAAATTCGTTGAAAACCATTTTAAACAAATTTAAATTTTCACCATTGCAGAGGAGTCCATGTCACCAAGTGAAATTTTAGTGTCTTATGTTGTCGATCCCAAAGTAGAAAAGAAATTTCCTTAAAATTTTCAAAGAAATTCCTTCTACTCCTCAGTGTAGTCTTCAAGACTGTCTGGGGATTGGGAAGGGGCTACTTAAAGGATCATTGGTTTAGAAAAGAAACTGAAAGTTGTGATGGTTTTTTGATGTCAGGTCAGAGAAGAAAGCAGCTCTTGAGGTAGCAGTGTGTCAGATTCATTTGCTTTTTAGTCAGATACATGCATAGTTTTTCCTCTTAAGACTATTAAAGGGCAGGCCAAGTGAGAATACAAGATCAAGAGCGTGGCACTTTACATAAGTAGGGTCATTAATAAATGATAATGAAGGACACTAAGCTGTGTTAAATCAGGGACAAGCCCAAGTGATAGTCCACAAATATGAACATTAGAGGTAAAAGGTAATAAGAGGTAGTAGCTATGGGTGTGGTTCAATTTGATGAAAGTGAGAGGCAGCTGCAAGCTTGTAAAGAATGGCAGCTGCTGCATGAGTGCTGCAATAGAGGCACTTTTATCAGAACTGGACAACATTTTCTCATAAGAAGAGTAAAGAACACTGAGGGCTTTTCTTGATGGAAAGTATGTTTTTGTTATTCTCTTAAATGGCTTTGACAGAGTGTTGAATATGACAGACAGAATGTTCGTTCAGTCATTTTCCAGCTTTTTTTGGAAATGCACTGCCCCTTCCAAACATTGTCTATGGGCTGTTTCCCAGATGATCATATGAGATATATCCTGTAGACATATAAAGCAGTTGATAGAGAGAGATATAATATAGAAACATCTTAGTCTAATGACTGGATCAGAGAAGGGAGAATAGATATGTCTTTGTTGCAAAGGGAAGCGACAACTTTTAAAAAACTGGCCCTGTTTGATTGTTGGTAAGGTTTCCCAATTGTATTTGTATCTTTTCATTATTATTTGTTTTTATTTTTGAGAAACATGAAATCTGGCACCATAACTGGGAATGATGTACATGAGTTTTCCCAAGAAACACTTCCCCCTACAGCAAGATGGTGGCACTATAACTAAGGTCCAAAAGTCAAGTTTTGGAAAGGCCATGCTGGGGCTAGGCAATAAATCAATCAAATAAATGTAAATTAATGGTGTAGAATGATCTAATGAAATGAACAACAACTTTCATGTTAACTTGGGCAATAATGATAAATATGGCTCCACAGCTGGGCCTGGGCTCCCGTGGTTTATGGTAGCCTAAACACTTTGCCTGAGAGTTGCCAAAGGCAGTTTATTCTCTTTTGACAGACACACAGCAGTATATAAACATTACTTAGGAGAAATGAGAGGAGTTAGTTCTCGAAAAAGGTCTATTGTAAAGTTTGTCTTTAGTCTGTAAAAACTAAGGGCAGCAGCACTTTTTTTTTTCAGCATCTTAAAAAAAAAGAGTCACACAGCTGGGAGAAGCATATGGCATTGCTAACTGCACCCAAGCACTGTGGTACTTTAACAGGCAATGGTGGACTTGGACTCCAACATGTCCTGCAAAGAAGCAGTCCTGGACCCTCTGGTCCAGCCACTTGCTTCATTCTCCATTTTAGAAGCACTGTGGCCTCCAGAGATTGTCTCATGCCACATTTTGATTGTCAGTAGCAGCTTTTTCTTCCTGCCTCAAAGGTTTGTAGACAGATCAGTCTATAGCCATCCTTTATAAGGCTGATTCCATCAAGGGGTTTGAGGAACAACAAGGAGAAGCACAGTGATACGTGCTTCAGTCTTTCCTCAGTCTAATAAACTACAGCTGGTGGTCAAAATTTGGTAAAAAATCCCTATGAGCCTCTAGAGCACCCTTTTCTCATGGCTTTGTGATTAAAGATATTCTATTTAGCTTCCTGTGAGCTAAAAACGAGTAGCTTTTTCATGTTGAGAGTGATACATTTGGATCTTTTTGTCCTCTGTATCATTTATCATGTATGTATATGAGTTACAAAGGCAAAACTACATTTGCTTTGGCCAGCATTTGAGTTGAATGTTATTTTATGTTATGTGGGCATATTATGTAGAATGCAAAGCCTGCATTCCATGCATTGCAAAATGTATGCAAACATTGTGTGTAAACAGTAAATATACTGCATTTATATAGCACTTTTCTGATCTTTTGACTATTTAAAGTGCTTTTCAACACTACTCAGCACTCACCCATTCACTCACATTTTCCACAAAGAGCCAACCTGCTCATCAGGAACTCATACACACATTGACACACCAATGGAACAGCCATCTAGCAGTTCGAGGTTCAGTATCATGATTGAGGACACATCCACATGAAGACCAGAGGAGCCAGGGATCAAACCACCAATCTTCTGATTGATTGATATGTGGCGATTGAGGATTCTTTAGGACCCCAAAGACTGGGTTGCCAAAGAAGACACCGAGACAAAGGAAAGGTTTTCAAGGGATTTATTATTAATTTTTGAAGGGATTCAATCCCTGGTAGGGGAAGGGGCTCCAGAGAGGCAGGCTGGCATGCACTGAGCCTAAACACTGAGGTGGTGAGGCTGAATGGTGGTGTAGCAGTGGTGGCTGAGCTTGAGGTAAATGGCTGTGGGATGAAGCATAGGAGAGACTTGTATGAGTCACACCACCCAGGCAAACACTAAAAAACAAGAACAAAAGGTCTTCTTGAGAGGGTTTGGCCAATGTACCACATAATGAGAGGAAACAATCTAATGTTGTGTAAGACAGCACACCAGGACTCTTGTACTGTGACTGATCGCAGATGAGACACAAATGTTCAATGAGCAGGAGCTCCAGCCACCGGGAAAACCACACCTCTGAAAAACATCCTGGACACAAAAAGAGACAGAGAACACCAGAGCACACCAACAGAACCCATGATTATGACAAGATGACCCACTCTACCTCCTAATAAAACAGCTGCACCACAGTGTATTTTCATGAATGTGTGGCTTGGTCTTGCCCAAGGGACACCACACAGGATGGCTTTGGAAGTGTATTTCTAAGGGTATGTGCAGATGGAGACAGACCCTTCCAACATTATCGGCACACACTACACATGTAAGATAGTAGTGTGAACAGCCCTTTGAGTGAGATGAGTTCCAAGGCAGTATGAACTGATGCCCCATCCTTGAAAAAGGAAATTTGAAAAAGGCAGCCAGCCCCCATGTTCCTTCTGTGCTTTGTGATGGCCCAGTGTGTGAGACGTGCAGGATGTCTGTTTTTTGAGGACTGCATGGTATGACCATGAATACATCCACTGGGTAGGTTTTATTGGGTGGCTTGGGCCCAACAACCGGTGGTCAGGATCAGCCTGATAACTTCTTTATTATGTGTCACTGAAACCTACATTCCTTCATTTGCTGAATTTAAAGAAAATTCAAATTGTATTAGCTCAATAAAAATTGATAATTTAATATTACTCTGCCTTAGTCAGGCTTTAAAACAGACAGTCTCACAAAAATGTGACAGGACAAAATTTTACATTGTTGTCCAGCCAGTTTGCTTTGTATATGCTGTATGTGCAACAAATCTCGTCTTGACACGTGATAAATCAAATATTATATTTAAAGAAATAGGAACTACAACATGGTAAGAAAAACAGAATTTAGTTGTTGTGTTTTGAATATGAATGTTGCTGGCTCACTCATTAACAGCTAAGTTCTAAAACTGACTTGGCTCTGGCTGTTACCTCCATGGAGACACAGCTTTCGAGGGGTTTATAACTACTTGTTCGGCACTTTGTTTTCAAAAACCTTAAGGTCCTTGACTGCTTAGATTGCATAATTAGTTTTTGTTGTGATGGCATTAGTAAAAAATGCCCACTTATTTAATTTTCCAAGATAATTCTGGTCAGATTGTTTATTTATGTAGGCAATTTAAAATGTAAGATTTGAAAAGATACAAAAAAATGTGCTCAAACAAATGCAGTTCAAATTAAAAAAAAAGTTTTTATATTACAATTTTGTTGGTGAAAAACATCATTTTAAAAGTTACTACATGAACAAAAAGAGAACAAAATAGTGTAATTAGGGCAAATGCAACTTTTAAATATAAATAGAGAGTGAAAAAGTTTGATAATGAAATACAATACATGTGACAATTTCTTTAAAATGATGTAAAAAAACAGTTGGAACAAACCCACAATATGATGTAATCAATGCATTGCTAATTACAGAGAAGGTCATAATTAAAAATACCTTTGATTCTTATTCTCCAGCAAAATGTAGTTTTTTAAGTAAATATTATTCTATTAGATTTTTTCGTAACTCTGAAAGACCGACTGTTCTGTTATTATTTTTTGTTGTCAAGGGCAAACATTTGTTAGGGTTAGTGTGATGGTGTGACAAAGCAAAGACCAGCTTTTTTTATAAAGCAGGACAGGTGGCAACACCTGAGTGTCAGTGTTGTCTTTTAGGATCTTTTTTGCTCTACGCAGGCACCTCACCTCCCTGATATCACTGATACTTGGTAGATAGAGTGTGGTCCAGACCTGCTCCATATGTAAAGCGTCTTGAGACAACTTTGTTGTGATTTGATGCTATATAAATAAAACTGAATTGAATTGAATAGATGGGTACCAATGATGTTTTGGGCAGTTTTAATCACTTGTTGCAGAGTCTTCCTGTCCTGGGCCGTGCACATCC
>JAPZDZ010000006.1:1968310-1982132 GCA_029783805.1 Acanthurus tennentii | reverse complement strand
TTCCTCAAGATCGATATGGTTCTCCTGAGTAGCAGCATCTTTGAACATCTGCCAGTCTGTGCATTCAAAACAGTCCTATGGAGCTGCTGTAGCTTCATTTTTCCACACTTTAACTGTTTTCACAGTTGGTTTGTAGGTAGGAGAAGCAGGGAGATGTGGTCTGACTGGCCAAAATGAGGATGAGGGAGGGCTCTGTAGCTGCCAGCAACATTGGTGTAGACATGGCCCAGTGTGTTGTTTCCTCTGGTGGAGATGAGGACGTGCTGGTGGAATCTAGGCAAAACAGGTCTGAGGTCTGTTTGATTAAAATCCCCAGCAACAATAATAACAGCATCTGGTTGTTTTGTCATGCGACTGCTGATGACCTCATACAATTCCTGGAGTGCATTTTTTGAATTTGCATCCGGTGGAATTTAAGCAGCAGCAACAAACACACTGGTGAATTCTCTGGGCAGGCAATATGGCCGACATCTCAGCAGTAAAAACTCAATGTCAGGTGAACATTTTCCATCCACCTGTGCACAAAGCATCATTGACACACAGAGTCCACCCCCTCTCGTCTTACTGGAGTCTTGTGTTCTGTCAGCCCGGAACAGGCTCCGCCCGTCCAGTGCCAAAGCCTCATCCGGTACGTTGTCAAAGCACAATTAATAAGACGACTCTCCTCTGTGGGCAACCAACGCATGCTCTGGAAGGGAAGATTGCATCATTAACCATAAGCCAAGCGTGCGTTTTTTTACTGACAATAAAACACACAAAAAACAAAGAAGCAACTGACAAAAAAAACCCCAGTGAAATCTATCCAAAACCATCAAGGAACAAGCAGCCAAACCCAGCTTAACTTTTATACCACTTTTAAGAAAGTTAACAGTATTTTGCCCACAGACATGAAAAGACAGTTACCTCCTCCATAAATCCTACGCTTCAGTGAGAATTTCCCATAATTCCCATCTACAACCCTTAGATGCAGGTACGTATTTAGACAGCAGATGGCGTACTGTCCCATTTAGCAGGATTTAAAACAAACCTCTTTTAACTATGTTACAATATATGTGTACGTGTGTGTATATATCCTCAGGATTGTGGCACCCAAGCCTACTGCTTACATTTATAACAGTCAAGTAGCAATATACATTCTTTAAGAGTAGAAAAAATTAAAGTAATTGTTCAAACAGCTCTGAATGTGCTCTGTGCATTGGAAGGATGGAAGAAGGCTGATATTGTGGATTAAGCTGGCTGTTCGTGATTAATTCGACATGTAGGGATCAGATTGTTGGCCACCAGTCGTCCACTGCAGCTGTGTTATCTGCTGTGCTAAACATAACTGTTACTGATCTTCAGGCTGGCCAGCACACTGTTTGAGCGAGTGATTGTTCATGAGTGTAATGATAATCCATAAGGCCTGGCTTGACATATGGAGTTAAGCAGGTTTTTCAAATAATCAATTTTGCCCCAGTGACAGCCGTGCTATTGGGATTTGTCTCTGATTTCTTCAGTTGATCCTGGGGATTTTATAGACACATGGGCTTGACTGCTGTTGCACTTTGCTGAACTTTGCGGCAGTCAAGCCTGGCTGGGCTGTTTAATGATTTCTTTCGTTGCATATTTATCTACTGAGATGGCTGTGTTTTTCAAAGCAGAGTGGTACTAATAGTGCATCAATAATGTATCTGGTGGCCTTAAAAATAAACTGTTTGATAGACACCAGCAGAGTGTGAAAGGAATGCATGGGCCCAATTAAAACTAATAATCCATATTTTCATAGAATAAGCATCTGTTTTTCAACTATTACAAATTCACATGACACATTACTAATTCAGTCCACACTGAGTTCATCAAAGCTTTTCAATTTTTTGTTTTAATATTTGCCACATTTCATTATTAATATCACCTATGACAACATGTTTTAATTCTATATGATGATTTATTGGTTATATGGTTTTCAAGGCAGAATGACTGTCAGATAGGATGAAGCGACTCTGCAGCTACACAACATGAAATAACTAGTTTTAAAAAAATGCTACTGTTAAATATTTGTTAGTCAGCCCTTTGTTTACTTTGTCATGTTACTGTTATCACTGTGAAAGCAATTTAATTGATATATTACTTCAAGGAATGCAGTAATGCACTGCAGAATGTTGTATCTGGAAGGCATGCACAAAATGATATAGTTCTGAAAGGAATATGTGAGTTGGATGATTTAACAGATTCTTGCAATTTCAGGTTGCTATTCAGCAGTTATCTCTTAATCTGAAAGGCCCAAATGTCATTTAATTGTAAAGAATTTCCAACCATGGTTTTACTGATGATAGATGACACAAGAGACAACCTGGAAGAAAGGAAAATAAGTTACAACTTTTTTTGTTTGATTTGCACAATTGAGAGAAGTGATTTCCATGACAGGTTTTCTGTGATGTTGATTTCCTAGGAACCTAAAACTGTTATGAGGACACCTACATCAGTCCCTCTTTTTTTTTCTAAAATCAACAATTTGCTTCTTAGTTTTGTTGTTGTTGAACTGTAGGTTGTTCTTAGTGCACCAGTCAGCAAGATTGTTGATTTAACCCTGATATAAACTTTCCTCATGATCAGAAATTAAGCAGATGATAGCCATGGTATCATCAGTGTGCTTTACAGTGAAGCTCTCTCCATGTTATGGGTTGCATGTAGTCATTAGTGTGCAGAGGGAACAAGAGGTGACTGAGCGCTGAGGGGCTCAGGTGCTGAATGGAATGGAGGATGTGTGACTGCCAATCCTGACTGTATGAGGTCTGTTTGTGAGGGAGTCCAATGTCTGGTTGCAGAGTGTGGTGCTCAGACCTGGTTTAAGTTTAAGCTGAAATTAACAAATGAACAAACATTCTCTATAGATCTGATGAGCTGAATGTAACTGGTGAGGGTTCGGCCTAGCAGGGATTTTATTGTTGATGTGCCAGAGAACTTATTTTTTTCACAGCACTTGATCAGAGTGTGTTTTTTTAACTTACCACTACAGACTTTTTAGGTACAGGTACAGCTGTCTTGAGGCAGGTGGGAACACTCTCTTGTAATAGTGACAGATTAAAGGCAAACTGCACTTTTTTGGGAATTTAGCTTATTCATCCACAATCTCTGTGAAAGACAAGAACACAGATGCTTTTCCCTGTGCATTTGGACATTCAATGGAAGTAGTGGGGAGACAACTTCACCTTTATCGCCCTAACCCTAACCCTAAAACAACCCCAAAAATCTTCCACAAGGTTCATCTACATGTTGCAACCTGCATATCAACCAAGCTATGGAGACATTACTACTGTGGGAGCAAGTGCCAAGGAACTACTTTTCTTGACATAATGACACAGTTGCAGCACCACGATTAATAGAGACTACTACTAAAGGTGCTGGATCTGCTACTACATCACCTCTAAGTGTGTAAATGCTCCAAACTCAGAGTAGTGGAAATAATTAGCATTATATAAATCATGCCTCATATGTGACAAAAGGTTGTAGCAATAATACTTGCTAAGATACTTGGGGCCCTATCTTACACCAGGGCAAATGCGGTGCACCAGTTGCGCAGGTGGCATTGCCATCTTATACCCGGTGCAAGTGTCATTTTTGCCACAAGTATACGATAGCAAATCCACTTGCGCTGGGTCTGTGTGCTGAGGGGCAGGAGGTCTGAGAGCGAGGGCAGAATGGAGGCGTGGCTCGGCGCATTTGCTATCTTTTACCTGGTGCACTAGAATCAAATGTGCCTTGCGCTTAGAGCAGTCAAAACCTGGTCTAAAGGCAAGGTGTAAAGGTAAAACAGCCTGTAAGATTCGGCGCAGCCAGCCAACTCGCTCATATACATCTCCACAATCACACACACACTGCTCTTTTCTGTTTTTGCCTCTCAGCAGTGTAAAATATTTAAGTGTGCTTTGGACATATTTAGCACAGTTAGTGAAATGTACTTGGAAAATATTTTCGATCGCAAAATATAAATTTTGAAGTAAACAGTGCGTATGGGCATGTGTGTGTGGCCAAGATGCACATACACTTTTCATTCATGTGAGCCCCTCCCTCATGTTAATAACAAAAGAATGTTTGTAATGAACGATTGTAATCATAATGCCAAATTAAGCTCAATGGACAGGACAGGATCACAACTGTCTTGAAAGGTAATGAGAATGGATTCTCCGATTGATTCTTACATTTTCAGCCAAAGAAACACCCATGAATTGATGAGATGATTCTACACAGCTGATAAGACTGTCCGCTGTGCAGCAGTGGCGCATTGGGAATATAGAGCCGGATACCTCTACTGCTCCTGGAACAAGACAGCAAAGGCTTACCCTGAAATTCACCTGAATAAATTAAAATCCCTGCGCCATGCGCTTGCACCAGGTGCAAGTGAAAGATAGGGCCCTTGTTCTAAACATGGACCAGAAGACAACACAGAAAAAAAACTCAGCGAGATGCTCATTTGCTCTCATCATTTTCTTGTGAGGACTTTGAATTTACAATCACAACGGGAACCAAAAGTCTTCTCTTGAAGGATGCAGTCATTCTCGGTCGGCATTCCAGTAGGCGATTGTTTTGCAACATTCTTACTTTGTTGTTGAAACCTTTAGTACTAACGTTACATGATTATGTTATGAGACCTGCTGAATATGTCACTCTGTTGGATTAGCCTTGTAATGTTACTCCTTGCCTGAAGGGGGTCTCTCACCTGATCCACTATTTGTTTATACAAGGCTAGATCGAGTGTGTATATAGCTGTTTTCACACACTATGTGCCCCATGTTTCAAAATCATTACTATGACTTACATGATGAACAGTTGTCTGCTTGGTCCAGCCAGCCTTTTCCAGTTGATTTTGGGTAGATGGAAAAAGGTTTCTAACACTGCAGGATAGCGCTGAAAAATCTTTGTTCGCTGTAATGCAGTCTCTGGGTTCATTGTCCTCCTCATCAGACAAACCAAGCCTTTCCATGGTGGTGATGGTAACACTGTGTGCAGCTCGGTGCAGCAGAAGTACTTGATTTCTGTTGACATGGCTTTGTATTTTATACCACCAAGTCATGCCACTTGTGACTCTCACAGCTCCTGGCTGCTCAACTGTTTTAGCCTCTCTTCTTGCCCATTTAGCTTCTGAAACCTTTAGCTCATCCTATGTGTATTCTAACTCAAAAAGATAAGATTTTGGATCCTCATTTACCCAAAATCAATCATCTTCATCTTTTTTCACAAAGTCCACCATGATTACTAATAGTAAACAAACAGAAGGTTCTCTTCTTGTTACTGACGGAAGTTAAGTCCTTTTCAACCACTTTCCAGTTTAGTGTTTTAGGTTTTATGTTATACAAGGAAAAAGTAAAAGTCATTATCAGTGTATCACATTGATCACCAGAGAAGACATCAAACAAATAAGAGGATTCTGGTGTTGACCTTTGTTTTATTATTGTAATTTTTTTTTTTTTTTGACCAGCCTTATCTGTTGTAGGTTACATATGTCTTAAGGACTTATGAAGAATACAAATAGCAACAAAGGTAGGCCTGTCAACATGGAGAGCTTTTTGCTACACCATGTTGGCCATTATGCTAAATTCATTCCTGTATTCCTGTAATTATACAAACTTACAGGACAGCTGTAAATACCTGGGTATCCCACAGTCCAGTTTGAGCAAGACGAGGAAGCAAAAAAGTCAGGCACAGTCAAATACCTCTAAAGGATTAGACAGGTGCTTACAAGCAAGATCAATGACCAGAAGAGAGTCAAGCTATCAATATCAATGACCTACCAGTCATCAGATACCCAACTGATAGTGAGCTGCAGGAAGAGACAGACACTACCAATGACAAGAACTGCACAGAGGTTTCCATCTACAGTCCAACACCATAAGACTCTATGATCAACAGTGAGAGGGCGGTTGAGGATTAGTGAGTGTTACAGCTACTATCCAAGATAAAACAAAGAGCATCCATAAACATATCAGGAAGATCTCCCTCCTAGGTTGAATTGCTAACAGAGTGCCTCAGGCAGCAAAAGTCAGAGGATGATGAAGAGTGAGAGAAATAAGACTAACCCTTTCAGTTGGATGCATCATTAGCAGATGGAAGAGGTGGCTGACATTAAGACGACCTACTAGTGGCTAGAGATGGCAGGCCCGGAGGACAGCACAGAGGCTCTGATCATGGCAGCACAATAATAGGCCCTCTCACCAGAGCAGCAGGGGTCTACCACATCAGACAAAATCCAAGGTGCAGAGTGTGGAAAGATGCCTCTGTCCAGCACATAATAGTAGGGTGTAATATGCAAGCTGGGACAGGGTACACTGAAAGGCATAACGGAGTGGCTGGGATAGTGCACAGGAACACAGGTTACAAGTTCAAGTTACAAAATGAGAAACAACACTGAAAGTAGTCGAGACCAAAGGAGCTTAGATCCTGTGGGACATCAAGTTCCAGATGGACAAGCAGTTACTAACCAACGACACATGATGGTGGTTGACAAAGTCAGAGGGTATTTGTGATAGACCATTTTGCCAAAGCCACATGCGTGCTCCAATTGTGTCCAAATCTTTCTGGAGTGTGGTTATCTTTGCTACCTAGTTAGGTAACTGTCTGCAGGTGGCAGAGCTGCGATCTGTCTGCAATCCTGAGCCCTCTTTGTTTTTGTTCAGATTTATTATTTTTTTAAAGTGTATAATTTGTGGTTGGTGGTAGTGGTGGGTGGAACAAAGTTGTTAAACATGATCCAGAGGTCTTTCCATCTCCCTCCCTGCCCTGTTGGGGTAATCTGGGAGCTTAAATCTACTTACCACAACACAACAATTTATATATAAATGAATCACAATGCATGTTTTTTTTCTGCCTCAGGTTCATGGATGATTTAAAATGAATATTGTTTTATGCTTTCTTCCAAACAGACAGTTCTGCTGGATATAAATTTGCATTGTATGACTAATGCCTAATTGAAGTGGGTTGAACTTTCTGTGAATGAAACTGACTAATTTTGATTGTTTTATTGTTTTCCATTATTAGCCTCATTCTAATATAAGTTGTTTTGTAATGTTTTCTTGTAGCTACCCTATAATTGACAGGTGATCTCTAAGAATTAGATCATACAATCATCACAGCAAACACAAAAATGTCACAAATTAAATATGAAAACAGGATCTCACAGAATGTGGAGAGCAGAGTAGTTTCGAGCACAGTAAAATAAGCAATAACATTTAAGCCACAGACATGTTTTAGCTTGATGGGTGTTGAGTTGACACTAAAGACTATGACTGACAGACTTTTTCAGAAACCCCACTGCCTTCTGTTGTGCAAGTAGGGAACACTTATGCATGTAAATTATAAAACAGCTCAGAGCTTTCAAGGCTGACAGTGATACCCACTGTTATTCAAATTAACATAGCAGATTACAAAAGTAAAAGTGGTGGGTGCAGAACAAATCAGAATATGAGAACCAGTTTAAAATTCATGGGAACTCACTATTAATGAAAAAAAATTTGTTACCCTTTCATTTGAGATTATAAGACTCACTAGTGTAAATGTCTATGCAAAGGTAGCTGTGTAGGCATTTTTAATATTTAATGTTTGCTTTTAAGTTTTAACTTTTATGTCTTTGTTTGATGGCTTTGGCATTTGAATATATTTAATTGATATTTAGCAAAAAGATTTCTGCCACTCAGCAAAGGTATATGTTTGGGCAATACATCATTTGTTGTTCTTAAAAACTCTATTTACTCTCTTGATGCTCTGTCTAAAAACTGAACTAAACATAGCTAATTCGAACAGTGGTGTATACATGAAAGTGAGGTATATGCCTTGTTTTTCTGAAAAAGACACTTAAGCTTGAAGGACACATTCATAACTTCTGCCAGATTTAGGAAAGAAAGCATTTTATTGACTTCTTGCAAATCTGGTAATTGAAGCAAGTAATAGCTGGGGAGTTTGCCATCTATAACATATTGAGGGGTCCTTCGGTATCTCTAGCAGGGCATTTTACTGTCTCATCAAAAGACGCTTGGAAGCTATTTATCAATGGCAAAATCACTGAGGAGGTGCTTCACCTTGAGGAATGGAGAGTAACAGACATCCAAGGCAAACAGCAGGAAGAGATCAAACCGGATGAATTCTTTTATTGGTCTAAGCTTTTTTCAAGGGAGTGAACTGAATAGGCTGACTCTGTTTTTTTCAGTGCGTACAGCCTCCATGGCCACTAAGAACCATGACAAATCCATCCCAGAGGAATACAAATGTTTAGGAGGGAGTGTTTTTATATGTCTACAGCCTGCTTTTTTTGGGTGAGTTAACTGTGTCTTTTCAAGGGCAGGCACAAATCATCACTTGCAGGACACTGGTTGAGATGGATGCAATTTCTTGCATACATCCAAGCATCATAACTCTTTGCAGTTTTAAGACTTCCTTGCTGATAATATATCTTAAAAGAGCAACGTGCATGTTTAATCAAGTCAAGGCCATGTGACACGTCAAAGTTCCAAGACTTTTCTAGAATGAGCAATTAACTGAAGATAAGTTCATATATGATTGTAGCCACAGTTTATGTCACATGTTGGAGAATCTTTTGACAAAACTCCAAAAGCAGGCAAGCATACTGTACAAACCAAAGCTGTTTGTGAGACAGCTGACTAAGAGCTGGAAAGTTATGAAGGAATGCTTGCATCAACAGCATTTTGACATTGCATGGATGTGATGGCAGTTTTTGGAACGCTGGAGCTGCATGGTTTTTTGGGGTTTTTTTTTGTTCCAAACAGTCTTTCGGCTGCATCATACTTTAGGTGACTGGGCTGTAAGTATATAAGCCCCAATATTATAACACAGGGATGCAAACACAGGTGTGGTGAAAAAAGGGAGAGCCCCCATCCCTTTAGAGGGGTCTGGGGGCATGCCCCTGCCCCAAGAAAAAAAAATTGACAATTTTAAAGTTAAGACACATCAATCTGGTGTACTGAGAGGATATTTAGGTGGCTAGATCTATGAAGAACCTTTTGCCTCTGAAAAAGATTTTAGCCATGGTAAACAATTTAAAACAATATATGAGGGGCTCCACTGCAAATATCTTAACTGTCAAGTACTTTATGACGTGTGACAAGGGCCTAAGATTTTCTATTAAACCTTAACCTCTGTGCAAGGAAATTCTATGAAATCTTCCCAGATCAATTAATCATTAAAATGTTAATCTATTTTCAGGACCAAAAAATTCATTTTGCTTACATTTTGGATTTGGATCATCTAAACATGTGGATAACAGTGAACAACAGGTAATATAATGTCCTCACTAGGCCACCAGTAACTAAGGTTTCTTTTACAGAAATGAGTACATGGAGTAGAAAATAATCTCAATAATAAAAACAATTACCCTGAAAAGATCTGAAATTCTCCTAAACAGGAACAAAGGGAAAACAAATTACATCCTAGAAGAAAATTGAAGAAAAAATGTTAGTTCCATAGACTAGTGAGAAGTGGAAATCTAGGGTTATATCAAGAAGTCAAAAGAAGCTGCTCTGACTGAGTCAATAAAAGTTATTGTAAGGACACTTGCTTTACAGAGCTGATGTTAATTGATGTTAAATAACAAGCAAATATCCTTACAATGATCTTGCTGTCATTCACCCCATGATTTTCCACACAGTGCTGAGCAAAGGGAGAGGGCCAGTAGCAAAGATGAAAGGAGTCAGATGAGTGGTGTGGGAGGCAGGCGAGCTGTGACATGGAATGTCCTGTGACTACAGTTGCTGTATTTATACCATGTACAACAGGTCCTGCAACAAAGCTATTGTTTTTCTCCTCCCTTTTCTCAATGCAGTTCAATCATGTTGCGTGACAAAATTGGGTTTATGATTATTAAATTATTATTAAGAAAATCCGTGCCCCTCCAAAAAAGAACCCTCCTCACACAAGTTAATCAAGCTCTCGTGAAAAAAGCAAGAATCAAACAGTAGTGCATTTGTGTCAAAATCACAACTTTTCTTCAAACTCATTCCAATAAGAATTTCAAATATGGGATGAAAATAGAAAAATGCAAAACTGTTTTTTTGCACAATGACTCAGTGTGTGATTCACAGAAGCTAGAGCAAAGATAGTAATCATAATAAATAAGATCATCAGCAATACTCAATAGAAGTAAGCATGTCAATGTCAGCAGAGAAGTATCCAATTACTACACAATGAATTAATAAAAGGACCATCAGCTTCTGTTTGGATTTTATCATGCAGAAACTGGCTTGGCCTTCATTTAATTTAACAGGCAGATGTTGGAACATTCTCTGCAGGACAACTCATAGAAACACATTCTTTCATTCTGACAGATACTGGTTTTATTTTGATGTTGATTACAGGCAATGTAGGGCCGGTGCCCTAACAAAATTAGGACTTATGGGATACAGTCCATGCAGGCGTGTTTTATTTTCTCTTTTTTAATTTGTTTCCGAAAGGTAAAAAAAGTAAAGTTGAAAAAAATTGTTAAATAGGTAATGTTTGTTGGCATTAAATTTCATTTCCCTACTACTATAACTGAAAAACTGATTAGCTTAAGGCTGACTTTCAGAACCATACTACCCACTCACCCCTAGTTGCCAGGATTGGTCAGGCACCTTTTACGAGGATGGAGTGCCAGATTATAAGTAATAAATTACATCAGGCATGCATCAGACTAAATTATGATGTTTTTACAACTGAGATTCTACATATTTTTTTGAAATCAGAATGATTCCTTATCCTTTACCTAACACTCTGTTTTAGATAAAGGGTATCTGTTTAAATTTGTTTCTTGGGAGAGTAAAAAGGCTTCATATCTGCCTGTGATCAAGTTGTTGTTCAGTCAGACAGATAAGAAATAAAAGTGTGTACAAAAAGCTTTGCAGCAAATGGTGATTACTGATGCCTGGTGCTTTTTAAATTATGCATAAAAAAGTAAAGATTAATGGTTAGTACCTAATTTTATTAAAGTTTTGTCAGTTTGTCATTTATAATGCCTAGATATTTAACATGTGTCTCAGATTTAATGACTTTACTATTAATAAAAATGATGAAATAACTGAATTATGTTACCTTGCTATAAAAATACATGAAAACTGTTTGGATTACATTTAGGGTCAAGCATAAATTAACTTTCCAAACATACCCTTGCTTATTGCAATTGTCTGTTTGGCAGCAGCATATTAATCAAGTCTTGCTTGGGTTAAAGTCACAGTATTATCTGCATACACTTCAATGTCATAGCATCAAAATTTTCTTTAGGAACATCAGTAATACAAACTAAATAAATCTGGTTCTAAAAGTGACTCTTGGGGACTCCAGGTAGCCAGGTAGTTTTAAAGAGTAAAACTCATGTCTACTTTAAGCACAATAATAAAGAGGAAAAAGCGTGGATGATGTGTTGTTGAAAATTGTGTGATGACGGTAAGCAGGATTCACACAGACCTTGATGTGTTTTCTTAATGATTGCTCGTTAATTTGCACAATCCTAATGGAGCTCTTAACAGAGCTGCAGCTGTGAAACAGTTTTCTATTTATCTACTGCTCCACACTGCAGTCCAGAGGGTGGCAGTAATGCATCCATAAGCTGATTTGCCAATCACCAATGAACAGAAAAAGAAGATGACTTGGAAGAAGAAAAAAATAAGATTAAAACACTATTTGAAAACATATAAGATGGCTATATTTACCTGTCCTTTTTTCACAAACTGTAAAAAACAGCAAAGCTTGGTACAGCAGGATTTTAAAATTAGTTCTTGTTAATGAGCTTGTTGATAGCGAAACTGTTAAAGGAGTGCTTCATGAAGCTGCAGTTATAAAGGTTGTATGATTGTCTTCTCTTTATAACTGATAAAGTACAACACAGCCAATTAATGCTGATTAGACAGGATGTCCAGTTAATTTGGAATGTTATTTATCTGTATTGTTTTACATTGTATTGTTTGCTCTTAATGTTTGTTGGAACTTACTATTGGTTTGCACTTTATGTACCTCTACCGGCTGCACTAAAATTTGACCCTACAGGTATGATTAGATTTTTTAAACTTGAACTTTAACTTTGTGTTACTCTAATGTCACTTATATCTCGCCATTTGAAAAATGTATTAGTGCCAGCAAAGCTCGGCACAGCAGAGAAGATTTTTAAAAGAGTGTTCATTGACGACCACAGTTGTAATGAAGCTTTGAATGGAGCTGCAGTTAAAAAAAAGCATTTGAAAACGAATGAGTTAGCTGTATGTGACTTTCCTCTAGATCACTAACAAATCAGAAAACACAGCCAAGCAATCCTGAGCCACAGGAAGTTTACACAGATAGGTAGGACACAAAAAACTATACCTGAATAATATGTATTATATTTTTGTTATTTTCTACCAATAAATTGTCAGTAGCAGTGAACACAGTCATATTCTGCTTGATTGCTGTAAGTATAGGGTCACTTTCATAAAGGTTTTATATCCATGCAAAGCTGAATTAAGTCGCTTCCTGCTCGTCTGTCATTGATGTGAAGGTAAAAAAAGTAACACAAGATGGAGATGCAGACCGTGCTACTACTGTGAGACTGACTATCAGAGTGCATGATCTGCAGAGAGATCTGCAGATCTGCAGACTGGACCCTTGAATATGGTACCACTGTTTTATTTTCTGCTGGCTCAAGTGAACTAGCCCTAAGTTTTGGGCTTTACTGCTCCCAAGCATTGCATGAGGCTGCAGCAGAGACTTTTCCTGTGATTTTATGTCACTATATGCTGGCTTAGATGTGTATTAATTGAGTGTAGGTCTACTGGGTTTAATTTTAATTTTGATTAGAAGGTCTCTTGATTTTTTGACTGAAGTTGAGTCAAGTTGGGTTGGCACTGATCCATTCTTAAGTTTCTGTTTTGAAGTGAATCCTGCTTTGTACTTGCCCTCATTTTAATAAAGCAGTCAAAAGTGTTATGATCAGCGCACACATGCAACATTTCACTCTGTGTTGTGGAGACATTTCTATTAAAAAAAAAAAAAAATTACCAAACTCTTAAGGTCCTAGTCAAGTGTTTTTCATTGTTATTCAGATGTTGATGGAGTTGATCTCCATCCCAACCCAGAGACGGCCTTCTGGGCTTGTCACAACAGTTAGAAACTGTTTTAAGATAAGTTGCTGGAAAAGTCTATCAATCCAGTATGGGATGATAATTGCATAGAAAATCTTTCTCAAGATTTGGAAAAAAGAGATTTATTTCCTCACATGTAAGGAAAGGGAAGGTGGATATTGTTGTTGGTTGACTTCCTTGTTGTTCTGTCACTCTTCTTTTCAAGGCAATAAATAAAAATATGAAAAAAAGTGATCAACTAGGTCTTCACTGGTTCAACTGTTGGGAGTAGATGAAGCCTATTTTAATGCGCTTCGCCCACGTTTTTTTTTTTTCTACCAGCACAAACACCCAGGACTGGGAGTGTCACCTACCTGGAGGTGTGGCTACTCCCCTCTAGACATGATAAGGGGAGCAAGTATGTACTGGCGTTTCTGCCCAAGCATTCTCTGACATGTGGAGCAAGCAAGACAGAGAGAGAATGCACTTTCCTCTTTTTTGGGGCAGGGTGGGTCTGCAAAAAGGCTGGGGACATATATTTTCATTTAAAAAAACATAAAAACATGTATTATTCATAATACACGATCCTTTAAAGAACTCAAGGCCCTTCCCTAAATAAAATGGGGTCAAGTGAGCTACAAATATATTGGACGCTTGAACCAACTGCTGCTCACTGCGAGTTTTTCGTGAAAGATGAGTAATCATTGTCATGGAATTAGAGACAAAAATCTTTCATGTAAACTATAAGTGACAAGTCATTTAAGTCTAAAATAAAG
>JAPZDZ010000006.1:1948679-1959061 GCA_029783805.1 Acanthurus tennentii | reverse complement strand
AAGTCATTTAAGTCTAAAATAAAGTGACTGATGTTTCTAGGCACTTGGCCAGCAGAACAGCTAGACTGGTGCAACAGAACATATAGAGAAGTAAAATAAAGCCCTCCAAAATTAAATGGAAAAATTAAAACACAGATTAGGAAAGTAGGAAAAGAAGTGAAGGAATTATGGCAGATTGGGGTGCATGCAAGAAAAAGACATTTATTTTTTTACTTTTTGCACCAAGTTATCAGTCGGACTTGGAGAAAGTAAAGCCTTGAAATGCTACACTTAAGACAAACAAAATGCTTACTAACAATGTTTTATCCTGAAAATGTCTGTCTTTTAGGGTAAACCATATTGCACAATTTAATTCACTTGTTATCTGTGATTTACTAAATCAAAAATGTTGAAATTAATCAGATGATTGTGTTTTTAATCAAACACAGCAACAAACTTTGATTTATTTCATTCACAACTGGATGGTAGGCTACAGCAGTAAGTAGGAAGAAAAACAATAGATATAAAGATGCACAAAAAAGACACGATGTAACTACTAACTACTAACTACTAGTGCCTACTCAGCCATGGTAAAAAATACAAAAATCAAGGCCAACAAAGGCATGATGCTTGGCTTTTGAAACACCTAAAGGTGCAGAAAAGGACCAGTAGAGAATAGTGGAGGAAGGAACATGACAGTGCTGCTGTGTAGATGTGGCGAGTGGATAAAAGGGGTAACAACCAATGGCTTCAGCTCATCCAAAATGGGTTGACTGACTTATGATTAAAAAACAAGAGTCAACAACTTTGCTAAAAGTCATTCACTGAGCAAATGCAACAAAACATAACTTAGCAGTACTTACTAATCCAAGAGCAAGAAATCCACCTCAGCATCTGTCGTTTAGCTTTTATCTTTTGTAAAGGTCTTGCCAACAAGCCAAGGCAGATCTGACATTAACTCTTCTCACTTCTTCTCTCCTTTTCTCCTCTCCCCATTTCAGTTAGTGAGGTTGTGTGCCGTTAAGTGTTAATCAGAGGTGCAGAGCGACTAACAAAGACAAATAGATAGATGGGAAGTAGTCCACTAATTGTAGCATTGGAAGTTATAACCATTTTTACAAATTATTTGGATAAGTCACTCACAAGCATCTGCACTTGAATGACACTTGTGTCATTCAAGTGCAGATGAAGATTTGCCCTGACCTCTCCTATGTGAGGAGAACATGCATTGAATCAAGAAACATGGTCAAGGTAACTACTACCTACTACATTTTATAACAATGCAATGAAATTGCGCTGAGATATTTGTTGAAAGGATTGCAATTGTCTGCACAATGTGAGTGACACCTGAAACAACTACAGTATATATTTCCAAAGTGTTCCACAAGGAGTATAGAGAGGACTGTGTACATGGCACGTAAAATAGTTGAGCTATGTTGGAAACCCTCTAAAGTCAAGTGGAGGGCCACAACAAGAACTGCAAGTACAAAGCCCAATTCCAAAAAAGCTGGGATGCTATGTAAAATGTAAATAAAGAACAGAATGCCATGATGTGCAACTCCTTTTCAGTCTTTATTCAGTTGAATACAGTACGAAGACAATACCTTTAATGTTCAAACTGATAAACTTTTTGATTTTTAAAAAATATGCACTCATCCTGAATTTGATGCCTGCAACGCGTTCCCAAAAAAGTTGGGACAGGGGCAACAAAAAACTGGGAAAGTTGAGGAATGCTCAAAAAACACCTGGAGCATTCTTTTGTCTAATTAGAAACAGGTTACAGGTTCATGATTAGGTATAAAGAGGAGCATTCTGAAAGGCTCAGTTGGTCACAAACAAGGATGGGGCGAGGTTCACCAATTTGTGAACAAGTGCATGGACAAATAGTACAATGTTTCTCAATGCAAGATTGCAAAGAATTACTGGGTTTCACCATCTTATCCATAATGTCATCAACAGGTTCAGAGAATCAGGAGAAATATCTGCACACCAGGGGCAAGGCTGAAAACCAACAGTGATTTCCCATGACCTTTGATTCCTCAGGGGGCACTGCATTACAAAAAAACCATCATTCTGTAATGGATATTGCTACACAGGCTTGGGAACACTTTGGTAAGCAGCTGTCAGTTAACACTGTTTGTCACTGCATCTACAAGTTATAACCCTACCATACAAAGAGAAAGCCATACATCAGAAACAATCAGAAACGCCACTGACTTCTCTGGGCCACATTTCAATTTGTTTTTGGAAACCGTGGATATTGTGTTCTCCAGGCTAAAGAGGAAAAGAACCATCCAGATTCTCATCAGCGCAAAGTTCAAAAGCCATCAGTGATGCTATTGGGTCATGTTTTGCCCGTGGTATGGGCAACTTGCATAGCTGTGAAGGCAGCATTTATGGTGAAAGCTACAAAAAAATTTTGGAGCAACATATGTTGTCATCCAGACGATGTCTTTTTCAGGGGCGACCCTGCTAATTTCAGTAAGACAATGCCAAGCCACCTTCTACACGTGTTACAACAGTGTGGCTTTGTATTAAAAGAGTGCAGGCACTAGACTGGCCTGCCTGCAGCCCAGACCTGTCTCTCACTGAAAATGTGTAGCACATTATAAAGCCCAAAATACCACAATAGAGACCCTGGACTGTTGAGCAACTGAAGTTGAATGTCAAGCAAGAATCGTAAAGAATTTTGCTTTCAAAACTTGAACAAATAGTGCCCTCTGTTCGCAACACTTACATAGCATCCCAGCTTTTTTGGAATTGGGATTTTCCCCCAATGGGTACGTATAAATTTCCATGAAGCTCTTAATGTTGTTGTATGTTTCCAATGAAGAAAGTGCGCCAACTGGATAAGTGATTACCACTGTGCATCGATCTTTCAGGGAATATGTATAAGGAGAGCTGCAGAGTGTTCCTCTTTTTGACCAACAGCTTTGATGGTGGGCTCCTGTTGGGTGCTCTCCTTTGCCAGTCGGAGGATGAGCAGACTGTTTTTGAAGAGTTGGTCCTATTCAAACAAACATGACTTAAGTTCGGAAGGGAGCTTTAGGGCAGGCTATTGATGCACTGATGCAGTGCCAGTAGTATGGACTACGGAGACAAACCAGCTCAGTTTACAGTTGTGAAAGAAATGCTGGCCTGCAAAGAGGTATCCAAGGTAGATAGGCTTTAAAGCATGGCAAGAGAACGTTCTGTTGCAGTCCAGTCAGTGCTTATCACAGACCAGAAATTTCCATCAAAACATCACTTCACATTCATTAATCCAATATAAAGATGTCGTGAAGCACTTGTATTTGGAAGTTTTTCCTTTTTTTTCTTACACATGATGATACAGTTTTGGGTTGTCTTTTTATCTGTCTATCTGTCTATCCATCTATCTATACACACACACACACATACACACACTAAACAGCACAACATTTTACACTCATGACCCCTTGTCCTAATTTTTGTACATTTTGTAACAACTGAATGGGGATGCAGTGTTAAAAGTTGACCGTGACTTTCCTAAAGTAGTATCCATGGTGGTGTAGCAAGAACCACAAACACTTCAGTTGTATAGCAGTCTCTGTCAGGGTTTCTAGTCCTGCTTGCATTGTGTAACCTGCTTTTTTTGGACATCTGGCAGTGTGTTGAAGCATCCTGAAAGGAGCTGCTGAAAGCGTGAAATCTTGGTCTATGCCGTAAACACAAATTTACGGTCCACTGGACAGTCAGAAAGTACTGCAGTTGCATTTTAAGGGGATGCTTGCTTATTTTGGGTAGAATATTGAACTTGAACAACTGGCACACAACTGGCTGCATCGGCCAGCAATGTAGGTAGGGGTGCTGGGTGCTGTTTGCTTTGTGCTGCAACCAAAACCCTACCTGAACCTAAACTCAGTCATAGCTTATTCAGAAATCCTGCTTGTTGTCTTTCACACATTCAACACACTACAAACACTACAGCAAGATTTATTTTTTATACAAAGTAACTATCAAGTTTAATCCTTTAAACATGATTCAGAAAAACTTGTACATACTTTTATCTCAAACAAGCTGGGCTACTGCAGTGGAATATTTAGCATCAGCAATACCGAATTCAGCTGCTGTGGCTATAAAAAAAGGACCTAAGGGGTTTCCCCGTTTTCTTTTGCACATTTCCTTTTTCTCGTTTTTTATTCTATGTTTATCTTTCTGATTGTTTTTATTTGTCTTTGCTTGCTTTTATTTATTTTTAAATTATTTCTTATTTTACTTTATGCTTGTGAGATCCACCTTGATTTGCCTTTGGGTAGTAAATATGCAATGAAAATAACCTTGCCTTGCTTGTCAAAGAAGATAATCTAATAACCGTATGTGATTTTAACTGTTCATGTGGCTATTGACAATAATGGCCTAAGTACTGCATTCATCCCATTATTAGATTTAATTCATATGTATTTTAGTGTACATAAACGTTTTCACTGCAAAAACCACCACAACCTTGATATGGCACAGGGCAATGAAAGTGTATGTTTATTAAATCCACAGAGCTTTCTTTTGATTGGGTCATTATTGGAATACACACAGACAGGGAATAACTCTGACACTGGCAGTCTATCTGATGCTGTAGCTTAGGGCTGGGCAATAAAACCTGCAATATAGTTCACTATATAGTTAGTTTGCCAATTTGTTTTGAATTGTTAGTGAGAATTATTATTCCCCTCATAGTGAACTCATTGCACCCCACAGTGCATTCTGAAAGGCAGCGTCCAACTGATGGTCACTAATCAAGCTCTAAATACCATCATGCATTGTGTTGAGAAAAATATGTATATGAATTTGCATACATTTATATGAATTAGATGAATTTTAACCAGATAATGCAAGCTGCAAATTTTCTATTTCCTCACTTTGAGAAATAAAAAAACCTCCTGGAGCACCACTCCGGTGTGCCCCAGCAGACACCAATGGTTGACACATGCAGGAGTCGTGTAGGAGTCGCTTGCTTCTGCAGCTGTGCACAACAATATGACAAGAGTGGGAGCGAGACAAAAATGAGAAAATTACTGCAGAAAATGTCAACAAAATCTCAAGCGTCTGCATTAGATGTCATGTTCAGTGTTCTGACAGAAAATAAACAATATTTGAACCAAAATTAACCTCATGATATGTTCACATCTTACTAAGGAGTAAAAGGGAACCTTTAAGCTTGACAGAAATAGTGATTTGATTTATATTGTGATATATAGCCTATCCATATCGACTGATATGAAAAACTTATTGCGATAATATTGTTTTTCCATATCGCCCGGCCCCAATGTAGCTAAGCAAAAGATTTCATCAGAATTAATACCATATCTCCATATAGCAGAGGAGTCCTGAGCCAACTTTAGTCCTTTACATACTTGATTACAGTGCTGCAGGCTCACTGCATATGATACTCCACTCTTTGCCACTCTTAAAAAGAAGATTCTAAAACAAAGGAGAACATCTTGATGGGACAAGCCCTGAACCTATGCACTACGGCATTACATTAAAAAAAAACCCCAAAACAAACAGGAATAGAACTCCATCAAGATGTAGGAATCCCAAAACCTGTTGGGAGAATCCTGATCATCTTGCATGGCAAAATAATCTTAAACACACAGGATGGCCCTCTGTAATGCTAGTGTAGCCTATTACCCATCACTAATTGAGGAAAACAAAAACAAAACAAGTTTTATTGTCATTTAGCGTGCAAGTAATGATTGATAAAGTCATGGCTTTGAGTAGAAGGAGATGAGTTATACAGCTCTTGTTGAAGAACATGTAGTTTTGACTGCTGATGCCCAAAGTTTAAAGTTCTTCACTTTGATATTTCTGTTTTGAGAACTTGAGAAAATAAAAGACAGCACTGTTGGAGAAAACATACACCTTCATGCTTTTGTCTCTCTCTACCAAGTCTAATGTCAGTATTCCACTTTTTCATCATTTGAAAAGGGGGCATGCTTCCTTAGTGTTGCCCACTTGTCTTTGTGGACTTCCAGTGTTGAGCTTTTAAGCCACATCTAGTGGACATCTTATAACAAAAAACACTTACAACACTTTGCTTTTCAGTAGTGAAATCATTATGTAGAATTATTTGGATACAAGAAAGCATTAGAGAATATGGCTAAGCATGTACAGTTCACATTGTCTGTTGCATAACAAGCCATCCATGATAATGACTTGATGAAGCTTTTGTTTTTTGCTAAGGTAAATGCACCCCAGCAACTGGTCAGTCAGTCCTGGCTTTGTGATCCCCTCCTGGACCCCACCTCATCTGGAAAATTGTCCTCCTGCCTAAAATGAGTCTCTGTACCTGCCATATGCAGCAGGCACCAAGGAACCAAGGAACGTTAGCTAGCTTTTTCTGTCAGGAAACATTTGGCGCCATGTCCCGACCAACTGTGTTTGCATACTATGCAAGAGCACAATAATCCTTGATGCAGAATGGTGAAAGGTAATGAAAAAATTGCCAAAAACAAACAAACAAATAAACATAACAGAATGATTAAAATACAGCTGTTAAAAATATAACTGACCATTTCAACTTACTTTTGCACAATAAAGTAGTGATGTGTGATACAACTTATGTCCTTTACACTCTGATACTAAGTAATATTCCAGGCTGGTGTTGCCAATACAGATACTAATCATTTTTATGTATTTCATTTTTTAATTTAATTGCCAACTACATATATTATATGCATATTTTCACAAATCAATTTTCCTGTAGGGATTTTTACTTTTTTTTTCTGTATACCATACTAAGAAGATGAAAAAAAGGTAGGCTGTAGGCCTATCCATTTCAGATTATGGCTGAGTAATGACAAGACATCAGTCTTGTCATCACTTTCAGACGCTCACTTCAAATAGGCTTCGTCACAGAGCCATAGTGCGCACATGACTTTTACTGGCTGAAAGAGAAGAAGTTCCTATCACTGGGTATAATTAGATCATCCTGGGGATAGAAAGGTACTTATGATAAAATACACACTTAAACTAAATAACTGAGTTTAGATACTATATTTTTTGTATGAGAATTAATCCTAGAACAGGAAACAGGATCAGAAATAATGATACTTAGGGATTGATCACATCATAACAATAAACCGAACCATAGTCAACTCCCTACAGTGACATAATATGACATAATGTTAATAAAAGAAAGGTTTTAAGAATCTTTTCTCTTTGAAGTTACTTCAGTTCTTATTCCTTTAAACAAACAATTTCTTCAGTAAATTTTTCAAATTGAACTTTTCTGATTAGATTTGATCAAGCTCACCTTTTTCTTTCATTTGACTTTCAGAGCTTCTCAGATTGAAAAGGAAAAAGAAGACAAAAAAGGCCATGTTTCTCATTTTGTTCTTCTCTCCAATTTGTTTTTACAAAAGGGAAAAGGATATAAAAATTTCATATTTACTTCTGAATTTAAGTCTGTCTTAGTCTTAATGTCTGATAAAATGACTAAAGGTAGCAACTTTTGATAAAACTGTCATCACACTGATTGAGGCTTGACAGATTTATATGAGAAAATAAAATGATATAAATCATTGCACTTGGTTTAAAAGATGGGTTGTCTCAGTCCTGTTTTTTCTAATTTGCAGACAGAAATATCTTTTGGGTTTTAGAATTTCTTATCGAATGACCTTTGATGGAAACAGGAAAGCAATCTACTGCTGCTTTATTTTTATTTCCCTCTGCTATCCTTTAAAGCTGTGATGAGAATAGGTTTTAACACCCTGTCAGAATTCAACAAAAACTGGACTTATATAGAAGAATGTGTCAGAATTTCTCATATAAGAGGGGCCTTTGCTCTGCTATTTAATTATTTAAGTCAATCCTGAGACTAGAATGTAATTTACATCTTGGCTGACCAAATTTACATGTAAATTTCAAGTGCACAAGGCTGCAGAGGTGGACACAAAATTGTATGAGTCCTTTAGTTATTTGTTCCTCTAAAATCTTCAGTCCTGTTTTCTCTGTTGCTACTTTAGGCCTGTGGATTAAAGTCTCATGATTTTTGGTTGTTGGTTATTTGAATAGGCCTGTGTTCTGGAATCAGTAAGTCCGTGCGGTGAGTCACTGACCACCGCAAAGCACCTGCATAGAGATGAAATAATGTCATTATATAAATAATGAAATAATAAAATGTTTCAGCATTTGAGCTCCGAAAGCGAAATTATGTTAAGTACTTCAACACAGGAGTGTTAATCAACCTAGCTCATAAATTATTCTTTTCATTTCTGGAAACTGAAAAAAACTGACAACGAAAGTTATTACTCGGATATCTGTTTCTTTTTTCTCTCACTTTGGCTTGATATTTTTTGTTTTGCTAAAAATATTGAATAAATACCAAATGTTAATGTATGGTAAAATGCTGGCGTACTGCGGACGGCAGCGCCTCCACGAGAAGTCGCTGCTATCAGCCACTTCAAGCTCGCTATAAACAAACTGGTCAGGACAGGAAGGGAACAGATTTTTCGTCAAAATAAAGGTGTCGCTACAACTTGCGGACCACAAGAGTAACTGAGCAGTAGTAAGTGTCTTACTTTGAAAAACGGAAATGTCTCTTTTCGTTACAACTAGCTTGCTTCCAGCACCGCTGCCAATAACCTCACCGTTTAAGGAGGGACTTTGTTGAGCGCTGCGTTGGTGGATGCTGTACAGTCAGACAAGAGGACCGGGGACTTGAAGGAAAGCACTTTTCGGGATTTTCCCACAGACTCACAGGCTATTTTCTCAGACGACATACACAGCAGAGAAACAATAGATTGATAAACATGAAGAATCCTCTGTACTGGGCTATGCTGGTCGGGATGACCATCCTGCTGATGGAGCAAGGTAAGTGATGGATTTGTCATCCTTGGGGCACTTGTTATCGCTATTTCCGACTGTGTTTTCGTGGGACTGTTTGAGAATTTATCAATTGGCTTACACATGTCGCGGGCAGTCTTTGCGCCTACATTTGACATCAGCATGCTTGTCATGTAAGCCGCAGCTTAAATTAAGCGATTAGTGAGTTGCGGTTGGGCTGTGTTGGTGCCAGTGGCTTGACCCTCAAAGTGTCCGAGTGGTTGCTTCATATGTATTTTTACTCCGGTTATTTCAAGCTGTTGCTTTTTCTCTGAAAGTTTAATCCTGCCAAGGCAATTCTCAGCAGCAGCCTGTTCGTCTTGCTATGGTTGTGCACATTGAAAATAAAAAAAAAAAAACGAAAGAAGAATAGAACTATTGTTCATAATGCTGGGCAACGTTTAACGCACCTGCAATTAAAATTTAGCAGTTGTCCTTTTTGCGCTTGCGGCTCTTGTTACCCGCGGATCATCTTGAAGCATGGTTAATCTCACGGACGGGAGGTCTTTGCCGTAAAGTTGATTAAGTATTAGTTCTTAATCCACGTTGACTGCGTGGTCAGGTCATCCAAGTTAAGTCATGCGTCTCCGGGCGGGCAAGAGGGCTTTTGCTCTTGGAGGGGAGAGCAGTGAAGCAGCACTGTCTTTCTGACCTTGTTTACACCTGACATTAAAATTTCAATCCAGTGAGTATGTTGTTGCCAAAAGAAGCACACTTGAAAACGGAAAGGACCTCCAAAAGAAAATAAACACTTCACCCTTTTGACCTCCAATCAGCCTTTTGCATATTTCCTTTTTTCCTTTAAGTTTCATACCCCTTTCAAGGAAAGATTAATTACCTTACCAGGGAATTTTCCTTGTCCTTTGATAATGACACTTGTAGTCAGAAGTGAACACTTCAATAAATAAATAAACTGGCAAATAGACAAATGAATGAAGTAGATGAATCAATAAATGGAAGGATGGACAGGCATTTTTCCTCCTCAGCTCTCCACACCTCACTTTTTTTTGGCCAGCAGCCCCGTTAATCTATATAGACCTGTCTTTAGCTGCAAAAAAGCAACAAAAAGCCTATCACAGGATCAAGTTTCAGCCCAGAAAGCAGAGTCAAACTTTTACACATAAAAATAAAGCTGTCAAAGATTCATGCATGAAGAGCTGAAATAAAGATGCATATTTAGAATAATCATGGCAAATAAGAACAAGGTCACAGGTTTAACCTCCTTGATAAGTTATGTTTTCTGTTAACTTATGCTGACTTAATAATGCCTCTTGACCGATGCTCATAAATTAGTGTAGCTGTTTTTATATTTCTCTTCAAAAACTATATTGAACTGCACTGAATGAATTTTACATTGAAAACAGTGTGATACCTTGTGAAACTCTGATGTTTTGTTGCACAATTTTTTTGCATTTAGCCCCCTCAAAAAAACAAAACAAAACAAACTTTAAAAAAACTGTTGCTCAGACTCATTGTGCTTTTCAACCTAATGTATTTAACAAATGTCAGGGGTGAGAGAAGGATGAAATTAATTGAGTTAGTCTCTATGCTTTAGCAGACCA
>JAPZDZ010000006.1:1903383-1937609 GCA_029783805.1 Acanthurus tennentii | reverse complement strand
TGCCGATCCGAACTGACTGGGGTCTGTTTGTGAGGAAGTCCAGTATCCAGTTGCAAAGAGTGGTACTGATGCCCAGACTGTTCAGTTTTCCAATCAGCTTCATGGTTATTGACAGCTTCAGCTTATTGGTTGTGGTAGATCTCCCTTTAAAGAGATTTCAATCTCAAGGAACTTCCTGGTTAAATAAAGGTTTAATAAAAAAAAAGCTTCAGTTGACTTTGCCTGTTAATTTCCTCTAAATGTGTAATGTACCAAATCTATTTTGAAGGTGTTACATTTGAATTTGATACAGACTTTAGGAAAAAGTGCACAGACATCTCCCCATGCAGAATATGGATGTGAAAACACTTCTCTAGCAACAAAGGTCAGTCAGATATGAGTCAGTGTAGTCACAATCCAAAATTTGAGGGGGACATAAGCATAAGAAAAACACACTTCTGAGTGGGTGCCTGCACATGCGCACATAGATGGTCTAGTATACTTTAACAAATAGCACCACTGCTTTTAACTTAATTTTCTTTTGTCGATAGTTTAATAAAATTTGAAATGCTTTAAACTAAACATGTCACAAATTACTTCTTAGATGTCCTCTGACATAAAACAGTTACAATATCTGTATTTGGTTTGTTTGTTTGTTTTTTTCCAAGTTCTTTTTATACACTCGGAGCATTGCCTTTAAATACAAACATATTAATGTTTTTATTCAAAGGGTACTTTTAGTGTGTGAAATAAAAACACATTTTGCAGGAAAAATTTGAATATGACTGTTGTTTCAGGACCTCATTTACAACCTTTCAATTCTTTTCAAATCTCCTTGCATTACTTCAGACTTTACAATGCTCATTAAATTTCATGGAAGCTTATGTAGGCCTGTCTTATAATTAATGCTCAACGCTTGAGTGGCAATCTTAATAGTCTTTTAAATGGTCAATACAAAAATGAATGTTTCTCATTAATCAAAACCCCACTGCTGTATTTTCAGCTAAGCTATTTTCAAAGCCTTGCTAAAACACACTATTCATCTAGGCCAAGAAGCCATTGTCCCAAATAGAGAAAATAACTTTGTTTTTTCCTTCTTATAATTTAAAATGTTTTGTTGGTCAGAAGTTGCAGTATTTTTGTCTGAAAACCCAGTACATGTTGTCAGAGTGAAAACACACAATAACGATCAAGTCTTGCTTAAAAAAAAACAAAAAACAAAAAAAACTTTCTGGACAGTTTCCAAATCTGGAGGAATCCTGCAATTCCAAATGGGAATGCGCTTGAATTGTCATAAAATCTGTGAATACTTTGTGATTCTGCCCTGATCCAGGGCCAATGCTCTCAGTAAGGACTGTTTCTTTATGTGTAAACTGCTCATTATTCCACCAGTGAGGAAATATCAACCCCATAAAGATCAACTCCCTTTTTTCATGTCGTTGTGCTGATTAACCTGGAGAAATATGTAGCCACAGTGGTTTTGAACTGGGAAATATAATCGAGGCATTCATTGTACGACTCACTTGTTATTTTATTATGTTGAGATTTTCTTAACCGTTGATAAAAACACACCATGGGTCACTAGAACCTCATCTTAAAGCATCAGGAAAACAACAGGGAATTCTGCAAAGTTTTTTCTCTAAATGACCCATCTGTACACTTAAGCTGTCACTCTTCTCTATAGAAAGTGTTTCAATATTAATTATGTTAAGATCAAGCCGTTTTTGGCATGTTATACATTGACTGTTTTTTTTGGAATTACATTACAATATTATACATGAAGTTACACTTATATTTCCAAAAATGACTTGTGATGTTTTATAATATTGAGCCACTGGGTTTATAGTACGGTGAAGACTTCTAGTTGGAAACTAAATCACACAGCTCTGGAATATGAAAAATCCATTTTAATTTCACATCTGCAGCATCTCAGTTTGATGAAGGAAAAGCATTCTTTACTTACCTGCAGGGGGTTAGATAATACACAGACTGAAATACTAGCGAGATAGCTTTTGTAAGCATGAATTCAGAAAAATATTGGTCATTAAAGACCGAAGGCCACTGCATGAACTGATGACAGGCTGCAGAATCGAGCTGAGCTGTAAACAAAAGGAGGGAAAATGAGAGTGAAATATGACAAATTACATACAACAACAAGTTATTTGACTTGTAGAAGCTATTTTAATAAGCTTGCATAGCCATACAGCCACACATGATCAAATCATCCAAGAAATAATTTTGTCTGCATATTCTTTTTGCCTTTGTGTTCCCATGGGTGGTAAAACATTGTGTTAAATTTTCCTTCAGGTTGGGACTTGACACACAGTTTTCTGCTAAAGGTTTGAAATTGCACTTTGCTCATCATTTTAGATCTCGACATGAAATACAAGAGAACAGCTTTATAGTCAAGCTGTGCAAAGGCAACACAGGGACAAACTTTTAATAAATCAAGCATGGTGTACTGGAGAGTTGTGCATGGTTTACTGCAAATTAACATTGATACAAGCTATCTTTAAGAATGCTATATTTTTTGAGGAATGCTTGAATCAGGACTTTGTGGGGGCTCACCGCTAGTCACAATGTAGTGAGTTTGCTTTATTATCATCTATAGTTATCATTAATTATTTGCTTAATTTAAAACGTTTAAAATGACGAGAAAAAACAATTCTGTCTGCTTGTTTTAAATAAATTGATTTTTGTAAGAAAACTACTTAAAAAGAATAAAAACAGGACTGAATTTTTGAAAAATCCATGTCTTAGTCAATATTGTTGCAGTCTTTGCACTAAGGGCTTTTGTTTATGAAGTCACTACTTCTGGTCACTTCCTGTATCTGGTTGCCTTCAACTCTGTCACAATTCTGGAAAAATGTTTACAGATGCAAAATATCTGTAGCTGCAAACAGGTACTTTTATCATCAAACTATTCTTAGCTGAAGTAGGTTTGGTTATTTATTTAATTAAAAAAATGTTATTTCATTTAACTGCAGGTAACTGTTCAATACTTCATGTTCCTCTGAACAGCAGTTCTCAGCCCTGCTATGTGTTTAGCACAAACACACTGGACTCTGCTGCTTACCTGCTAACAGCTCCCCAGAGAAGCAGTCTTTTCTCAACAATCAGCTATTTTGCTGTAAAATTCAAATGTATATATCCTTTTATGAAATATGAGATTCTGTACTTTCATGTATTTGCTTCCATTTGTGACAGTTTACAATAATAGAGCCACACTTTTTTTATTTTGTGTGTGGTTTAATTATTTTCATAATCATTGAATAAATAACTGTCTCAGTTTGAGAAGAAAAATAAGTGAAGTACTTTTCTGGACTTGACAGCCATTTATATCAGTAAAAAGTATGTTGCTGTTGTTTTCCACTAATGTGCTTGTCTGAGTCGCATATTGTTCTTTGCGCTTTCGACTGCCTTAGCTTTGCTCTAAGTGTGTTATGTTAAAAAAACAAAACCAAAAAAAAAAAACAAAGCAAAGCATACACAACTAACTTCTTTGCAGTGAAGAACACAGTCTTAAATCAATTGGATTTTACTGACCAGCCAACTAATGCAGCTTCAGAAATGTATTCTTTAGCTTTTTCTCCTCAGTTTTTTTAATATTATTTTCACAGTAGGATCAAAACATGCTCTTAATACATGTGTCCCTGATGGTCTAAGACCTAAAAAAAGGATTTTCTCCCCTTCTACCTACAAGTATTGAATCAAAAATATTAAACTGAAAAATTACAAAAGAAAACATTTTATTACTGACTCTCAAAGACACATGGACATGCCTCCTGCAGACACACCAAAGAACTGAGAGCTATGTCGTCTCCTCTAAATGGGTGACTTAGCTTATTTGGCCACTTAGCAGATGCAATCTAAAATCCAGCCTCAAATATTGGTCTCCAACTGCTCCACCTACCCCTCTGGCTTACCTGAAGCCATCTGTCGAGAGGCAGCAAAAGACCAATAAGAGACTCTTGCTTGCAGCATGTCTTCTCTTTCATCTCTTTGTTTTGGAGTATATTAATTGCACACTGTGCGCTCACATACCCAGTGTGATCTAGATACTCTCTTTTCCCAAATCTCAATTCTCTTCTCCTTTGCTTAACAACTTAATTAAGATTTTATTGGCTAACAATGAGGACAGAAGAGTTTTTCTACAGTATGGATGGAGACAGTTTAGAGTATGTATTCTGTGTCTCTCTTCCTGCAGCCTAGTTATAATCTTTAAGTCACCAGAATAATCATCATCAGAAAGTCGCTGGGTCAGTCAAAAAACAGCACCTGCATCAACCTTGACATCATAATTCATCATTTTAAAATTTTGGCTTTGCATGGGTTATTCAAATGATGCTAGTAGGTAATTTTTATGACCTGTGGAAACTATTTCCATGCCTAATGCTAAGCTAAGCTAACTAATTCCTATTTGTTTCTAACATAAATCATGCTTGAGAGTGCTACCATTCTTCTCAACTACCTCTCAGTGGGGACTCGAATAAATTAATAACCCTTAATATAAAACTATTCCTTGAACAATAATCTGTTATAAGATTTGTTGCAAACTTCAACTGTTAAACAAATAATTCATTAACCTTTTCGGCAGGTGAATGAATAAGTTTTTTTTTTCCAGAATTATTATTAGTGTTAACTATATTGTTGCCAGTGTTTTTTTTCCAACGTTTCTTTTTTTTTACAGTTGTCATTGTATGAAGGCCTGTCTAGCTCCTGTTATGTTTTCAGTATTGTAATTCATTTCCTTTATAAACCAAGTTTAGAAGACAGCCTTTTTCCTCTGCACCTTCCTTCTTTTTGGTTCATCACTTACAATAAATGTATGCAGTTTGCTTAGACAGTAGAGTTGTTTAGCATGTTTGCCTGAAGCAGAGGTCATGCTCTATGACTTCTTTGTTCATAATTAGTTATAATCAGTCAGTTAATTCATGTTTTTTTTAATTACCACAGGATTGAAACTGTCATTCAATGATTTTGTTAACGTTGCATAATAGATATGCTCATACTAGCTTAATGCTGTAATATGCCAATTGTTGACTGGGATCAGTGAAGGTTAGTGTAGCTTTACCAAGTAAGCTCTATATTGCATGCTGTATATTGTCTACAGTGCCTGCACTCTCAGACCAGAGCAGAGACAAAAGTATAGATAGAAGGAGCAGCTTAAGTAATTTTAACAAAGCTAGTGTGAAAGATGCACTAACAACTAACAACTGAATGAAATATCTAGCAGACAGTTTTTAAACATTTTATCTCTGTTGAGTACTTTTGTATTTGTATCTTGTTAAAGATGCAAGGTCACAGTTTATTAGATTATCAAACTTGTTTTAGAATAAGGTGCAATTTTATGATGATTTCAACAATACATATCTTTATGTGGTGATAAGTAAAACTCATCAGTTCCAGCCGCTCTCTTTTACATCTGTCTTTTGGTTTTAGACACATTTGTGCTAAGTACTTGACAATATCAACTTTGACAATGCGGTGTTCAGTAAAAAGACAAAAAACTAATACAAAACAAACAAAACCCACTTTTTTCTTCTTTTTCTTTACCTGAAAAGTAACAGTTTTAGGAAAACTAGGTTATTTTATGTGTGCATGCAACTATTTACATGCATATAAAAAAAATCATGAGGGTTCGGGTGCACTGAAACACACTATTCTGTCCAGTGTGATGTACCCTAACCCTTAACCCAACCACAAGCCCTGCTTTAAACCGAGCTCTACCTCACAAAAATAAAAATTAATTGAAAAAAAAAATTATAATAAAAATAACAGCATTGTAGAGGATTTTCTGACCTTTTCAATTCACCAAAAGCTCACATCAACTGCAACACCAAAGCTGCAGTACAAGCAAAACTTACCTGTTTGAACTCACTGAGTGCCTATTTACACTAAAATTAACAGTTTTATCAAGCAATAACACATCTGTCTGTCTGTAATGATATATACCAAGCAGCTGTTAGAGTTGGAATTAGTTGTCAACAGGAACTTATTTTAGAGTTAGTTTAAGTCAAAACTCTTCAGATATTTGTCCTTTGATTATAAAGAATTCTGGACATGGACTGTATATTATATGTTGAGATGATAGAGCAGGAAGAATAATCATAGCTACTAATGACTGTGTGATTTCTAGCAAACTGCTAGCAGCTGATGTAACTTAGAGTGACCCATCCTTATTTATGCAGAACTGCAAGCCTTAATATAATTTATAGAGTAAGTTGTGTAAAAATTCACCCCAGTACGGTTTGTAATAAATGGAGAAATAAGTTATAAAGACCAAAACATTTTTTTTATCATTCTGTAAACATATTTGTTTCTTCTGTAAAGTTTTAATATGTATTTTTATGAAGGTAGACCAACCTCTTAGTATACACTAGTTGTTATAATGATTGAAATGGTCTCTATATCCCAACAGCAATCAATAACTTATGAGCTCTGAAAAACGATTGAAAAAGAGCCATCGTACGTACCTGTTGTAATTCTGTAAAATAACCGACCAATCACTGCCTTGCAGTACACTTGAAAATATACAATCAAATGCCTCCGAGTCTCTACCCTACTGTGCACCAGCCTGCACTCAGAATGCGTCAACTGCTGCTGCTGTTGTCGCTGCTGGAGATGTGTTATTGCACGTTTGCAGGAGAATGGAAGAGAAAAAGCAAAACTTACAACTGCAACGGTTACTTGTAACAACCTGTGACTCTGTAATGAGACAGTTGCAATGTGGAGGGGAAGAAATGACCACCAAGGGCAGGGGGAGGGTTTAGATGGAACCCTGAAGTAATGCTCCTTTCAAATGTTGCTAGTTTTCCAGAGTTATCAACCCCAGCTTTTAGTGGCTATTTAAGGAACAGCAGATTTTGGCACTTTCATGTTTAGTCAGGGAGGCTTCTGCTTGATGCAGGGTTAATTTGCATCATAGACACTGACTGTCCGAGGCTATGTGCCTGAAGGGTTTTGATTGAGTTAAATTATTTACATTACCCATGTTTTTAGTTTCAAGGTCACCCAAACAAACAGACTTTTAATAAGGCACGTTTAATAGTGTGGGTTGGATGACCAGACATCCTTAAAAAATCTGGACAGTCCAGCCTATTTTTATGAAAAGATCTTCACCACATTATTGTGAAAATTTGTTTTTTTCCTCTCTCTCTTTAACACACATATTCCCACAAACTCACAAAAACACACATACAAATACAGTCCATGCAACACACCTGACTATGAATAGGTCCTCATCAACATGCACACTTTTAATCAAAATAACTGAAAATATCTCTGCTTTCAGTCCCCTCAGCAAGTGTAAATACACTACCTTGGCAGACTAAGTTGCATTATCCTAATTGAGTTTATTACATATTTACAGAAATCCTAGCAGAAACAAGTTTGTCTTTTCATTAAGAGAAACATTGTGCATGTGTACCCTTGACATACCTCCGTAACTTGAATAATACATAATAAATAAATAAATAATAAAGTTCTATCTATCTATCTATCTATCTATCTATCTATTTATCTATCTATCTATCTATCTATCTATCTATCTATGTAATAATTTAAATTTCACAATATGCCAATAGGATCATCAACAGTGTTGGAAAAGTTCACACTTAACAAGAGCCAGCTCAAAGTTCAGTTCAGACATTTTAAAATGAACTAGTTCAAGTTCATTGTTTACTTAAAAATTTTGAACTAAGTCACAGTCCCAAAAATTAACTAGTCAAGAGTTCTTTTTTAATGCACTTCTCCAAACTATTATTTTTCAACCAAACCTCTTCTTATTCATCTATACCATGCCCTCATAATGCCACAGCCCTTTATAGAATCATACAGAGCAATTACTTAATAAGTTTTAGCACCTAAACGATATGTGATTAGTTTCCTATTATGCAGAAAGTATAATCAGAGGTACAGCAATGATGTAGTGTAGATGGTCATTTTGTTTATTGCAAGATATCCCATATTATTTGTCCTGGGGAAAGCCGTGTCTGAAGTCCCTTTGCTAGCTATCCAGCCCATATTTGGTTATGTAAAGCAGTGCAACACAGTAGTCCATCAAAGTGTTGCCAAGTTGGGCAGTTTTCTGCCAAACTCTTTACTACCGCAAGTGAATGTCACTCACACTAATGCTCACGCAGCTAGACATGAGCGCAGTGACATAACTGCACGCATGGAAACATTACAAATGAAAAAAGTGGCCCCTCTAATCACTAAAGATAGTTGTCCAAAAAAACACTTGTAAAGCAACAAAACACTTGTATAGCAAAAGGGAAAGGAAAGGGTGGAGTAATGAGTTTGAGTCAGATAGAAATATCAGCTATCACCGTCTGGTCAACCTCAGATTGCACCTGCTCCAAGATGGGAGGATTGCTCATTCAGTTTTCCTACAGTCCTATTTTTTCTTGGGATCATTATAAAAATACTTTTTTCTTACACACAGACACCCAAGCAAACACAAATATATTTTTTTCTTTATGTTTATATGACTCGTTTTGAAAATAAAAAAATATTTCAACATGTACTTTTAGTTTTCTAAATTATTGTAAATGCAGGTATCACAGCATTTATCCTGAAAACAACATGTAGAAATTTAAGTTCAGATCTATGTCTTAAGTAATGTTTCATGTCAACCCCTCTCTATTTCACATCTCTGCTGCTTCTGTTAACTTCATGCAATGTAGTACACTTGAAATAGCTTGGGGGTGGAAGGTTTTTTTTTTCTTTCCACAAATTTGGTCATTAACCCAAATCAAGTACTGGTTGACTCTGGTGGAGTCAGCTTTTTACATCATCTGTCTGCACTGTGACTGGGTTGTTTTAGAAGAGACACATCTATACAGAGTTTTGCCCAAACACAGCACAGTGCAATTTTCCTCCTTTACTTCAAATTACAAACACTGGAGAGTGCAAAACCTGAGAAGAATAGTAGGTTATCAATTTTTAGACCCTATAATAAAGTGTAATAGAAACATTGTGGGTACACATGTATGAGTGCTAAATTTCCATCTGTTTTTTCTGACTATGCAGTAGAACACTGCAGGTATTTGCAATAAAGGATCCACGAACGAGTGTGATGGGTACGAGGGACTCAGAAAATGAAAAGCAAGAGCTTTTGTCTGTCTCCTCAACACTCTTGAGGAATCCCTAGATCTCTTTCTTAAATTAAGAAAAAAAGTGATAAGGCTGATCCAGTTTTTTTTTAATGTTATTTATATTATCTAAAAGAAATGGGCAATGCACAATCAGTATTTTATTATCTCAGATTGGGACAGTCATGTCCTTTAGGCTACCCTGCAGCTATTTAGAAGGCCATGCATTGGTAATGCCCTCAGGGAAGGTGGACACCAGCTGGCACTATCCATAGTTTTTTTCTGCTTGAGTGTCCCAGACAGTACTGGGGGGGCGCAAAAAAAAGGCTGAGGAACTTGACTTTGATGTTCAGTGTTTGAGATTGGCAGAAGCCTATTTGCTCTCATACTAATAGCTGTGATGCTGGTTGCTGTATTAAGGCTGATTGGCTAAAGGTTTCAGCGTGTCTGATTTCCTCCCACAATGTGCTTGCTCTCCTATGTCTCCCTATCAGCAACTGTCAGCTGAAACCATTCAGGGAAGCACATAGTCTTATCATAAATGGTGTAATGCATCCTCATGGTGCGTGTTATTTGTGCTGCTTTTTTCCTGCTTGGTGTACACAATCCCACGCAAAGCATATACGGTGGACAGGTTCATTGGTATGTACACAGTGTTCTAAAATAAGCCAAGCCCACACTGGGATCATCAATAGGCTGACACACTGTTCTGGTGGTGGAGCTGAGAGGTTAAAATAATATCTAAATCAGGAAATTCTGGGTGTGAGACTGAAATGAATCATTCCTGTCTCATAGCATTTGCTACAGCACCTCTTTGAAAGTCCTGACACGCTGTATCTCTCCCACCAGATGGTGGGCCTCTTGGAAGTTGTTTTCACAGGGGTTCTTTTTGCTCTACAACTAGGTACCACAAGCACTGGGAAATAATATTGCCATCAGTATGCAAAAAGATTCTAAGTTCTTTATTTTTTTTCGTAAACCTTGGGCTTGTTTGCTCTGTCAGATTATGCCTGACCGATGTGGATATTTAAATTCCAAGCTTCTTTCGGGGCAAAAAAAATAGCAATTTTAGATCAATACTTGAAGATATTTGTAGGAATCAAGGTTGTACCGTTGGTGTTGTATCCAGTAACTGAAAAGACTCATATATTCCATGTAGAAAATGCAATTGAAGAAGGTATCCTTTATAGGGAATTACTGAAATTAGGAAGTAGCAGTGTTCTATAGAAACTTGTATTTGGAAATATAATTCCTGTCAGTAGTCCAGAGAGAGACCTTTTCATGCAAGAAATTGAGAGAGAAAGGGAGAGAAAAAAAACTCTCAAGACTGTTACCTTATTTTTCTAACAGAATGCCTCACCGTCAAAATCTGTGGAAACAAGGTGACACAAGAAGAGAGGACAGGGACAAAAGCAATGCAGGGAATTACACAAAGAAAACCAATATCATCAAGACATTCAACCATTTTGTGGAAGTCTGTATTATATTTATTATATTTTCATTATTTAGGTCATCTCTACCTCTCAGAGGGCAGGTAAACATCAATAAATGCTTTATGCCTCTTCTGGCTGAATGCCTTTGTCTTAAGGTGAGGCATTTCTTTCCACCCAATAACCTTGCATCTACACAGGGGCAAGCGTTTACATGCAAATGTTTTAATAACTATGAAAGTATATCACATGAAGCGGCAAGATTACAACCTTACATATTCTATACCAAATGCTAAAAAATTATGGAAGTTGGAAGTGGAAATTTTGGCAGCACAGTCAAGCAATTTTAGGAATCATTTTGATAGAAACGCTCATCTGCATAAAAATTGTTCATGCACCAACAAAGGATTGTGGAAAAAAAAGTCTGTCAGCATATATATACACATGATATGATCCGAGGTTTCATCATTGCAGTTTAAATAGAAACTGTTTGGACATCTATGTGGACCAGTGGGCTAAGAAGCATAGAGTATAACCACATTTTTCCTCACCCTAATATTTCCGCCTATGTTTCCTGTCACAGTCTGCTGTCAGACATCAAATAAAGCTATAATTGCCACAAAAATGTTACAAATGCATCACAGACCCTGACGTTAGTCTTTGTGTGGCAAGAATTGACAGAACAATGAGATGCTGTAGGACTTCTCGACGAGGCAAGTGACAACATGTGAACAAAATGACTTTTTATGCTTTTTTGTCTTTCATATCTTAGCTTATATTATAAAATTATTTCACAATGAATATCATTGTAATGCATGAAAATGCCACATTACCTTTTGGATAAAATTACAGTGAGGTCATTATGTACGGTATTTTTTATTACTGAGTTATTAGCTGCCTCACTATCACTATCTGCCCAATCAAATAAAACTGTTAGTGTTTCGGTAGTGAAGAGCTGCAGACTTGATTGAATATTTATCATGATCAATATAACAACATTAGGTTTGCTAGCTATACTAGTAGAAAACTCTGACATATAAAATGAATCACTTTCTAAACTAACTAGGTTGCAACTCAGTTGTTTTGGCTTTTTATTCTGGGGTTATGCCACAACGCGCACCCTGCAGCAGCCCTCAGAGTAGAAGAGTAACAAAAGAGAGCAGATGGGTATAAAGAAAATCAAATGGATGGAGCAAAAGCCAGAGAGCTAGCCCTTAATCATCAACGCTCTGAATGCTTGGAAGTATTTGGGATTTAGGGATGATATGCCACAACAACTCATATGTAAAAGTGCATTTGAGACTTGTTACTGTGCTGTAAAGCAAAACTAACTTGTTCAGCCATCTCACATAATATCATCTGAAATACTGTTACTTTATGAAGTCCAAGAAGAAGAGTAATGTGTTCTTGGCTATAATGTGACCTAACAGAATCCTGTCCTTGGCCAACACCAATTCAAACATCCATGACAGTGTTGCTGTACAGTACATGAAATTAAGTGAAAGATAAGTGTATTGTTTAAATTTCTGGTTAGTCTTATTTTAATACTAAGATTTGAACATTAGCATTGAACTTGAAATAAAAAAATGTTGTCATTATAGCTATAAGAAAAACAGGATAAATGGTCATGACCTCAATTTAAAAAATTAATTTTGTTTATACTAAAAATATGTACCAATTTATTGGTGTTTTCAAGATCTCTATTAGGTCCCATTCTGGATATTACTGTTGTATTAACTATTCTATGTGTCTCTCAATATCTAGATTTTGGTTCACAAGTAGCCTGTTGCCCTAGGTTTGCCCACATTTACCAGAAAAAAATGCCTCATTGCCCTTGTTCAGAGGAGACAGGACCGGTGCTTGAAGATCCCACAGACAAGCTTATTATTAGGCCCAGACTCAGACATGTTTGACCTTTTAGACCCTCCAACTTGGGCAAAAAGAGGACATCATTAAGAACTCAAGGTCAGAACACAAAGACTGCAATCAGGTAATGATAGGGAGGTCTTCATGCCTGCTTTCTTAAGAGGTTGTAGAGATCGTCTTCAAAAGTGTTTAATGTGACCCTGTTTATTGAGAATTCTTTTCCCTGTGTAAGGCAATTTCATTTTCCCTCTTTGTTCAGACAGCTTCTTCTGGGCTATAGCCCCTAATGTTTGGTCTCTCAAGTAGAAGTCTAATGAGTTCTGCCTCGACTATCGATTTCATTTGTACTTTGTGATGGCTTAATATAAGTAGAAACAATTCCAATATGAACCCACTTTACAGGCCACAACCAGTGCATATATCAGTGATTGTCTCTGGACTTATTGTTCATAGCCTTTGTGAAACTGTGAGAAGACTTGGTCTTGTGTGAAGACCAAGTCTATCTATCTATCTATCTATCTATCTATCTATTGATCTGCACATTCCAAAAATGTTTTGTAGAGTGAGATGCTATCAGAATGACAAATTTACATTCATGCAGCTAATTTTATGGTATAAACTCTCCTCTGTCTACTGGTTTCTGCTGCCTGTGTCTATTTGCCATTTCCTATTTTTATTTAAGAAATATCAGGCCACATGTGAAATTATGGTAAAAACTGCAGTCCTTTGGTTTTGTAGAATTTTATGTGGGTTACTTGTGACGTTAGGGTGTTTGCAAGTGCTCAACTAAGCCAAGCAAGTTAGTAGTAAAGTTAATTAACAGTAAACCTAAGTGGTTGTGATTTTAAATCCCCCCAAAGCCCCCTGCAGCAAGCCAGAGGGGAGGCTTGTGATTAGGATTTCTCTTAAGTGGCTCTCCCGCCAACGTACTCACATGAATCACTGCATCTTTTTGGCTTCAACATCAAATCCTACCCAGGCAAAACTGTGCAGGGGCAAATCTGTCTGACTAAAATCACATTTTTAAGCTCTGGAAAGTCATATCCTCCTCCCAGAAATGATGAGATCTTCCAGCACAGCCAGTGCATGTTATTGGTGATGCTACACCCTTTCGCAGTAAATTTGTAAGGTCACGTCACAGGCTTCCATCAAGGGGATAAAGTAGAAGTGGCTGTGGTGTAGTGCTTGGCAATCACTCCTCTGTCTGTTTCCCCACTCAAGCTAGAGGAAGAAGCTTGGCCATCAATATTCTCTCTCTCATTTTGTGCTTTCCCTTATCCCTTCCCTGCCTTTCAGTCTTGTCCAAGACAGACAATTGCTTTATTAGATAAGGACCAGTGGGCCCACCAGATCTAATGCTACGCCTTGTTCAAAGTGGGAAATCTCATATTCCCACCTTTACAGTTTCAGGTCATCAATCTCTAGAAGCCTGTGGAAAATACATAGATGCTTAACTGTTTCATGCATGGATTATTAAAAAAACAGAGCAATTTTTTTTTCACATAAAATTTTGAACTTCTAAGGACATGCAAAGTACTTTTTTGTGTTTTTATTTTTATTATTGTTTTAATTATTATAAGCACAGAAATTTCTGGTACACTTAAAACAACTGGCCAGTGGTGGCAGAGTATTGGGTGAGTTACCGATGTCCAATGAAGTGGCTGATGTGCAATTATACCATCAGTCTGAATGCATTTTTCATAAAAAGGTCTGATAACAATAGCTACTTTATACAGATACAATGACATACTGCTTACCACTTTACTTTTCATATCTAAATCTGAATAGTAAAGGTGAAGAATATAAATGTATTGAATTAGTAGGTTAGAGCGCATCACATGTAATATGCTCATTCTCTTTAAGTCTTGACTGAACTTTGTAATGTCAGGTCTTTACTTATTTTCACATCATTTCTCAGCAAGATGGGGATCAGTTTTTTTGTTTCCATAATTAGCACCAGGGCTAGTGCTATCCCATGGACCCATTATTAACATATTTTAATTTTGACTGTAAAGAATCCATGATCAAATTGGTACATGTGATAAATAAGATAGATTAGATAAGTTCCTCAAGATCATGGGGACATTTAGATATCTGAGTGAAAATATTCTACTTGGTGCTGTGCCATTCTACAAATAAGAAAAATGCCATTGGAATAATCTTAATTTTATTTTTGTTTGAGATATTTTTTGACAATTAATATGTTATTATGTTAAGGGGTTATTCAGATAAACAGATTGAGGTAGATTTATATTTTAGTCTAAATTTGAAATTGTTTTGTTACAGCAGCAAATAAATTATAAACAAAAAAAATAACAAAGCAAGTGCACAGAAGTGGGCCTATATTGTGATAAAATAATTAAGTAATAACAACATACAGTTACTAATAAGTCTATACCTAAATTCTAAAATAAATTTGAAAAAAAATTTGAAAAACAAAGTTTATAAAACCGGGACAATTCTTTCTACTAATGATAATAGCGTCTGGTTATATTCTGTACAGAGTCAAAAAGACACTGAAGGAATGGTTTAAAATTTGAATTCTTACAGGAGTCAGCTTAGCATAAATTCTGTTAATCATGTGATAATGTCTGTTTATCATTCACTCTTATTTCCTGTTACATTGTGTTTTTTAATGTTTTTTTATAAAGGGTGAAACTGGTTAATAACTCGTAAAAGGCAAATTCAGCTTAGTTTTGGTTACATACAAGTAGGGTATTGTTTGACTTGAACTTTTATTTGATTTCATAAACCTTCACCTCAGTGTGATTTTGACCTTTTTTTTAATGAAAAGTAGTTTTAATTAGTGGCCGATGGAAGATGTAAAAATCCCTCACAAATTTCTCAGAATACAATCTCTCTCTTTCAAGCATTTATGAAACACAACATTTATCAGTATGGCTGCAGAGAGGGAGGAGAGGGGAGGAAAAAGATGGAGAAGAAAGCACAGGTGACCAGGGGGTCATTTTTAGAAGCCATCTTAAGCTGTATTATACATCTTAAAGCGGTATAGGAGGTCACAGAAGGATCTACAGAGGCTGTGATAATGCCATGTTTGAAACAAGAGATAATTGTGTTTTGATACAGAGGAGTGGAGGGAGGGAAAATGTGAGGGAGAGAAAGGTAGCTTGTTTTTCTGTTGGTAATTACAATCTCAGCATCAGATCAATCCTGCTATCTCACGCATTCTGCTAAAAATGTGTCTGAAATAATTCTCCCACTACTGAAAATGAGACACTGGAGATTCTTGCATTTGTGTTATTATTTTGTTTAGGAAGTACCACATCTTTCAAATAATGATATAATAAACCATAATAAGTTGGGATTGCCCACTTGCTGAATTACTGAGATTGGTGTATGTAAAAAATTCATTGAAGCATTGGGTAGAGTAACACTTCAGCCTCTTAATCATCTTTGAAATAGCAGCTATCATTTTCATTTCCCAAATACCAAAGAAGAACATAATATGACCAGTAGAGAGTGAATGTGTTCTCTCTCTCACACACACATACACTATCTTTGCCAAGCTTAAACAGAAACTGCTTTTCTGTTTTTCTTGTTTTTTTTATAGTTAAACAGCTTTGTTTCACTTGTTTTTCTCAACCTATGTTTTGTTCTGGCCCTCCAAATGTACTCTGACCTCAAACGCAGATTTATAAAAACACACATTTACAGCTCCATTCAGATCAAGTGAGAGTTAAACAGCCTGTTGCTTAATCAGATGTTAAGTTTCTCTCTTTTAGTGGAGCAGAACCCTTAAAATATAGATTATTAATAAGATTTTGTTGCCATGCTTGTAGTATCTTCAGTGAAAAAACGTTGGTCAGTGACTTTTGATTATTGTTTAATTGGTCTATGTTTTCATGTCTAGGGATGATAGTTTGAGAGGATGTCACACCACCGGAGGATGTTTTTTTCGTGTATTTATGCTAATTCAGTTTTTTCCTCGAACCAACACAAAACATATTTACAAAGTGCGAGCACTCCAAGGATGGAGAAAACTGTCACTGCAGAATGGTAAACACATTCCTCATCAGGGTAGAATGCTGAAGGTTGGAACTTTTGTGTTGTAGAGGGTACAAGATCAATATCACCAATTATCAGAACATGTTGAGGGAAATAGTGCCAACAGCATCCCAGCTCAAAGTAACACATAGGCACTTGTTCTTCAGGAGAGGTATCTTGACATTTTGCCCAGGTAGAGACTGCAGACTGCCTCATTCTTCTCTCACATCATGTTTTTTCATTTGGTTGTGGTATTGAAATAATGAGCAAGAACTTATCATTCTCTTATGAAGTCTCCTATTATGACAGTGATACTTTGCAAACACCTTAAGATACTTCAAATGAAACTTTCTGATAACCACCCCTAGTTGTTGCATGCAGGTTTGAAGCACTCAAAGGCACAAGTCAGTGTTGAAACCAGTGCAAAGGACACTTCAGTACAGATATGTACATACAGCCCACTCAGTCACTTGGCCTATTGAGATGTTCTAGTAGTAGTATGAAGGTATCACAATAAGTAAAAAAAAAAAAAACATCACACAGAGTTTAACAGGCCTATATTAATCTCTTTTGATCGTGTAAATTCAGTAGAACAAGCTTTAAACCCAACAATATTACAATCATCACAGTCTGAGGTGTTAACTTGAATATGCTAGCAGTACTATTTGTTTCTTGTTTGGCTGAGTACACATCCCAATATCACTCCTTAGTGGCAACTTTATATCAAATAAAAGAGACCAGCTTAACCCTTAGAGAAATATGAAAGATAATATTGAAATTGGCAGTGGGCAAACCATGAGAACATCCATCTGTAACAGTGCAGAGTGGTAAATGTTGTAATCCTATTACAAGACACATAGATGAGCGAACTTCATCCTGCAAATCTAATAGAGGCCACTCTGTTTGGAAAGTAAGCACTTTTTTCTCACCTAACCAAGGACTGCTGTGCTTGCTGGATGACAGCATTTTTCCCTCACTGCCCCATCTAAAATTGCAAGAATTCACACAATGTACCCCTGCTCTTTCTTTCCACTCTTGTTAGTAGTACGATAGATCCACAGATGCCACATACAATGGCTGCCAAATAGCCAGAAATGTAAAATATGAGTCCAAAAGCTTTTTTAATCCACAAAAAGCTTTGTCTGCCCTGGGTTCTGTCAACAGCTTTTACATTTTTCTCAATTATGTCCTTCTAACAGTCTGATGAAACTGCTGGCAGGTATTATATTAGCATAGGGGTACTCCTTAATGTTATTAAATGTTCATTTTCGTGTCAACATCATCATCTGTAAAGATAAAGATCCACAGAATTTTCTAAATTAGTATATATTTTTTAACTTGGTACACCACAGATTTAGGATTAACCACCTTATCTTTTTCATTTCTGTGTTCCGGGGAGTATTATTGTTATAATTTCATTTTTTTTATTTCAGAGTAACAGAAGTAGTTGATTATACAAAATAGAACTACTCCTAAATTGCACTTATGTGAATTCTGTGCATCTACTACTTTACATTTGTTTTTATTACAACATCACTGGACATCCAACAGTGACTCCAAACATGAAGCCTTGAGATAAATTCACTCAAGCAGATTTTACATTCTCTCTTTCATTCTGACCATGTGAGGATGTCTACAGGATCTTTTCTATATCCAGTAAGATTAACATTTAGGTAATGCATATGTAAGTATTGAGCAAAAATATGTCTTCACTGTAGACTTGCCATCCAAATTCTCCCAGAAACTTATCCCTATCTGTCCTTCATGTCGACCAACTAAAGATCCTATCAAACATAATGCATCATACTATCTTGAAGCCATTTCTTCCTTTTCTCACCAAACTGAGCCTTCTCCCCCTCCTTCACATTTCAAAAGACCCTGAATGATGGGCTGTTCTGCACAGTATGACATGACCTGGGTTGGTTTACCAATGTGAAGAAGAATATAGAGTGAAATCCCCTCTATCAAAAATACAATCTCTTGTCATTATCTTGAAAAGCCCTTTAAATACAGTTCTTGCTCAGAAGGTTGGCCAGAGGCTCACTGCACCCAGGAGTACAGTCAGTGTGTATAATTTCATACTTTAAAGACAGAGAAAGAAGGAAAAAAGATAAAGGATTACCAGAATATCTACATGTAATCATCATGATCTTTGGTTTTAACCCTCTTGCTGTTAATGCAGTTCAAGCTGCATAGAACTGTTTTTTCGGAAAAGCCTAATGAATACAGTGTTTGTCATCTCCCTCTCAGACTAAAGGAACTGGATAACTGGCATCGTTCTGAAGGCATCTGTATGCAACAAGCAGACACAGTGCACATAGCAACAGTAGCTTTTCCAGCTTGTCCTTAAATTATCCCCACTGCAACACACAACCACACAAACAAACAAATATCCACCTAGTTCAGCATGTGAGTTAAGGTCGTGGATCTCTGTGTGCTCTCCTGGTGGCTGTCAGGCTAAAGAAAAATTAAAGCTGTTCAGAGAAAGCTGCAGAGAGGTGCTCACTGCATCATGCCGATAACGTCCTCTCGCCCAGTACCTGCTCCCTCCCACCACTCCTTTGTTGAGACTTGTAAGATATTGCTTGACTGGTTCGAGGGTTGGGGTGGGGGTGTTCCCTCACCTCCTTTGGAGAGACACATCAGCAACACAGCTCCTGTTTGCATGTTTATGTATGTGTGAGAGGGATAGAGGTCTTATTACAATAAAATCAACCTGGTGAGAAACTGATTCAGAGTTCAGTGTTTGTTTGCAGAGGGTTGATGTCGAGGTGCTGCAGGCGTAATAGTCTTTTGAAAAACTGAGAAGAGCTCAGATGTTTGTGGCAAATTAATTTTTTTCTCTTGTACATGCTGGTAATGTCATGGGATTCAGGTAGGATCAGGTGTAGTTGACTAGACAGGGTTGTGTCTGTTTATTCTTCTCTATTGAAGCCAGCAATTTATACAACCAAAATTACGTAAGCATTTCGCTTAGAGCGGTGCATTATTCAGTTGTTCAGATGGTCCCCTGCAGGGTGATTTTTTCCCTGCATTGTAATTCATGTTGTTTATGTAATTGAAACAAAAACAGACGCAGCAACTAGGTCTAATAGATACAGAAAAGAGATTTTTTTTTAATTATTTATGCCAGCTCAGAAAAACACTGATGTTTTTAAAAACTCAGAAATTTCAAACCCATGACTTTACAGTTAAAGGGAACTAAATAGCAAAAATACAACTCCTGTCAGAAAAAGGGACTACAGTCTTTTGAAATTCTGATTTTCACACATGTCAAGTTAACAACTAGATATCGTACTACATGTGAATTTCTTTCGATCACATCAACACTGGAGTCATTTAATGAGTGATTCCCGGGCACACAAATGTGTATCTTCGTGATTGTTTTATTCTCATGGGCCTTTCTTGCCTTCTGCTTTGTGTGCACTGGTATTGGTGTGATGGGTGTGTGTATGTGTGTATCTGTTATTGAATGGCTAAAATGGTATCCCACAGTTACTGTCCTTCAGGGTAGGCTTCCACATGCCAAGCAGACTCACCGTGAGTGGGCTGATGGATCACAACACACGTTTAACACTTGATGGACTAGTAAATAGCATTCGCTGCGCTCTTGGCAAGCTCACTGATTTCTTGTCCTCAAGAGAGAGGTAAAAGAGGTCGGCAATAGACAGCTTGGAAGAGAAAGTGTCCATGTCACCGGTAGTGTTGACAGTGGCCATATTTAAAGAAAATTGACTCGTTCATATATTCACTGGAATATGCTTTTGCATGTGATCAAACCTGAGAGCACAAAATAAAACAGCCTTGATTGTTTAACAGCAAGGTGCTTTTCATCTTGAAAAACAGCATGAGGTCTTTCTTACCTCAGTGCTCTCGTACACACTGCCACATACAGTATGACAACAGCAACCAATATCTAATCAAGAATGGCAATATACCTTTGATTAAAGACATAAATAGATATTACACTGTGTCATGAAGGACTCGTTCATTACCTGCATTCTCCCAAGCCATTTATTTAGGCTGTGATATAACTCACTACCCATAAAATACAGAATGGTAATGACTCAAAGGTCAGAGGCAGGAGTCCTGGTGGAGGTGCCATTTGTTTCTTAATACCCAGAGAAACTCTAACATTATTGATTTCCTACACCACATGACTTTGAAAAGTAATTACTTGGTTATATATGATGAGATTTCCCTCCCCAGGGATTACTTTATTACTACAATATAACATCCTCTCTCCACCCCTAAAGAAATACAAGGTAGTCAATACAGCATGCCAGTTGTTTGCATACAGAAAGAATGGGCACTTCCAATGACAGGAACAATTTATGTCGTGCAGCTGCAGAAGTGAGAGAGCGAAGGGGGTCGGTAAATGGGTGAAATTTGACATTATTTTTTCAAAGCCCAAAAACATTATACTCTGTAGCGAGGTAAGGAGCCCATCTGCGTTTCATGCTGATTTCTTTGTCTCTCACAAGGGATCGATTCTATTTATTTCTACAAAATAAAGCTGATTTTTCATATGCCTGCCTTCATATGGAAGAGGGAAAGAGCAGCTTGCTAGGTGCTTATAGGACCACTCTAGAGAGGCAGATGAGAGACAGAAATGGTAAAGATGAAGAAAAGGAGAAAAAGGTTGGCATGCAGGAGATAAAGGATGTCAAAAAGGAGAGGAAAGGAGGAAAAAATAAGAGAGCAATGCAAGAATGAAAAGGGAAAATGGGATGGAGCAAGGCAGGAGAGTTATGATTACTATGCTCCATGCTGTTTCGCATGGCTCCTCTTCCCAGTAGCCTGAAGCGACCAGGGCTCAGATTTGGGCTGCCAACCAAAAGGTGGATATCAGCATTCCTTTGAGCTTTCCTGCCTCCTTCCAACCTAACCAGACTTCACACACACTGCTTCTATCAACTTAGTTCTTGTATGCTGGGCTTTGAAGTGTGGACTATGTGATGCTTTCATCCAGTCTAAAATTACATTTTGCAGGTTATGGCAGTGGTATTAATTGTCAGTCAGTGAAAGGTCCTACAAAGCCAATTCAGTTGATTAGCATGAAGCCATCAAATAACCATCTCAAATGGGGCGTGCACAGTATGTAAGAAAATATTTAAGTTATAAAGAGAGTCCAGTTCATTTAAATTTGCTACAGATTCCAATTTTTAACATTAACATAATTTACAACTTTAAATTTAAGTGCAGAATAGTAGCAAACTTTATATTACATGTTGCATGTGCATGTGCATGTTGGTGTTTCTCCAGATGTAGACATTTCTAAAAAATCCTTCATTTTCTTCATGGCTTACGATGAGAATGGTGCTCTTTAACCCTCCATTTGTGCTGCCCAGTGTGCATTTGATTGACCTTAAGATTTACTGAAGCAGACTTACTAAGGCTTTGACCTCCATTTATGCAAGTAAAACAATACTAAATCAATCCTCCTTGTGCCACAAATCAACAAATACTTTCTTCCTATTCTGAATTCAGTAGCTTATAGTAAAAAATGGTTAACATTTTAACCTTGTCTGCATTAATATAATGCTAGTTTTAAATGGAAAATATGTTTCCAAAAAGATGATGTAAGGTTTCTTATAAAATTCATCTGATTAACGTCAATTGACAAAGTATGCACAAGTATCAAATGTTTAAACATTATTTAAGTATTATATCACTCTTTTTTTTAGCAATTACAGCACCATATTAAGTTTAGGGAATGATTCTGTACTGGTTAAATACATAAAAGGTCAAAAGGGACTTTTTAACTATAGAATCTGTGTACTATGTTTGCCTCACCTTGGTCTGTCGCTGTTTGTGAATTGGCTCGCTGACATTTGGCACACAGGAAGAATTGTCTCTTGCTAGTTGAAGAAACCCAGCGTGTCCTAAAGCTTGAGGTCTGCACATATACTAAGAATCTTAAGTCATGCTACACCCTTTAAAGCTGCAATTAGAAAAAGGGTGAAATTGTGTGTGATGTGGTTCTGTCTGGTACAGGCAAACACATGCCTGCTTCAAGTGAAATAAAACTCATATTCTGTCAACTTGTCTGTTGCAATGGCACATCACATACAGTAGGCATCAGAGGTAGGCAGAAAGAAACATTACAACATGTGTCGTTTACCAAGAAAAAAATTGCCTACTGCTGTGAAAACAACAGATAGTCATTTTGCAGTTTAACAGTCTAGCATGCAGAAAAGGGGAGAGAACATCTCTCCACATGCTTCAAGGCTTCTGTTTTCAATTCGCTGGAAATGTACACCACTTTGGCAGAGAGTAAGTATAAAAAATGCAGCCCGTGAAAATAATTTAAGTAGCAATTATGCCTCTCTTAAAAAACATTTTTCAAAACAAGTTAATATTATAGAAATTTTGCTTCTAGTAAATGTAGTTGCATAAACACAAGTGTAAGTTGTTTTCTTAATCACTCTGTTTTGCAAAATCTACACATTTAGGTGGATATTATTTTCTACGGAAGCCCTAAGCGGACATGGTTTCTTTTTTTTTTTTTACAACTTTGTTTTCTGGTTAAAACGAGATGATAACTCGTTATCACGAGAAAACAAACTTTGTTTTCTTGTGATAACGAGTTATTATCTTGTTAAAACAAGTAAACAAAGTTCGTTTTTTCGTGAAAACGAGTTATTACCTCGTTACTTCCAGAAAACGGTTTGTAAAAAAAATAAATAAACCATGTCCGCTTAGGGCTTCTGTAATTTTCTAATACAACATGGTTATTTATTATTTGTTATATTATTATTATTATTATTATTATTATTATCATTGTTGTTGTTGTTGTTGTTGTTGTTGTTAATACTACTACTACTACTACTATTACTAATAATAATAACAATATGTTTTTTGAGCTGCATTAACAGACAACTTACTCTGTATTTTAAAAAAAGTGCAGAGATTTAATTCAACTACTATTCATTATTTTACAATATTTCCTTCTTGTAGTGTGAATGCTGCTATCTGACCCTTTCCTTTTAAGATGGTAGGCTTATGTCTCATGGAATTGTTTTACCTTTATCTTTACGCAGATGCACATTAGAAGTGATTTACAAGCCTGTCTTTTACTCCTTTCAATGTTTGTCCTTGCTAGAAACAGTGGACACTTTGACATCCATTTAAGGAAGTAAAAAGGTGACACATACTTGTATTGTACTATAAATCAATATCCCTTTATGACACAAAGAAACTGAGATTAAAATGCTGTCTTAAAAATGTGACTTCATGGCATTCACTGGAAATATTCATAACAAACATATACAGTCTGTCATCTGAGTATTGTTTTAAATTTAAAACGATAAATATGGTTTTCAGTCGCTGATATTGTTACATTGTTACTGACCCTTTCATTATCCAGCACTAAGCTGTCTAAAAAGGTTATCTGAATCTATAAAATCATACTAATGAAGCCCTTTTAAGGAGGTACAAGAACAAAGAAGAAGCAAAGGTGGCTGTTTAGGCAAAGGGCAGTATATGGTCAGTGTTGCTGTCTTTCAGATAAAATGCTATGATCATGTAAACATGCAGTTAACTTTCTGGCACTTCAAGAAGAGGCTTAACATTTGCAAAGAATTACTTGTATTCATCATCTGCATATACAGCTTGGATAAACACTCATAGGGCCCTATCATACACTTTGCACCATGCGCCAGTTGCGCATTGGGCAGGGAAAGTTTCAAATTAATTCAGGGGAGTTTCCAGGTCAACCTTTGCCAACTTGTTCCAGGAGCAGCAGAGGAATCCTGCTCTGCCCCGCCCAATGCACCACTGGCGCACAGCCGGTAGTCCTATCAGCTGTGTAGCATCATCTCATCAGTTCATAGGTGTTTCATGGGTGTTTCTCTGGCCAAAAATGCATGAATGAACCAATCGGAGAATCCGCTCTCATTTCCTTTAAAGACTGGTTCCGCCATGTGCCAGTGGCGCAGGCGTATTGCTATCGTACACCCAGCGCAAACGTAAAAGGCTGAACTACAAGGATTTATTTTTTTATTTATTCATTCATTCATTCGTTTATTCGGCTGAACAGTGGCAGCTCTCAGCTGATTCCCCCTTAAGTCTAATTGTTTAGGAAGCAAACATTTTCATATCTTGTTACATCTATTTCTACAATATATTTTCGCCTGCACAGGCAAATGCACACATATGCAGGCAAAAAAAATAATTAAAAATTAAATTCATTTAGTGAATAGAATACATGTGGTAATTAATGATTGATAGACTGTTTTTCTTTCAGCTGCTTGTTGATATTGAATTTAAACAAAGAAAGGAGCAGTGATTCAGCAGTGATGAGACAGAACTCTTGGCTCAGGGTTCATGTTATAGATAATTATTAATTAATCCTTATTTTTCTGATCAAATAAATACGCTGACACGAACAAGGAAGTTGCTCCGCTGTCAGCAACCGATCTGTTAAAGACGATCTGACAGCTGTGATCCCGTCCTGTCCATTGAGATTAATTTGGCATTCTGATTACAATCATTCCTAATTTGAAATTTTAGTGTGTGTGTAGGGGGGGCTCGCATAAATGAAAAGGGTGTGTGCGTCTTAGCCAACCGCGAGATACACACACTCCGATACACACGCTGTTTACTTCAAACTTCATATTTGTTTGTGATCAAAAATATTTTCAAAGGACACTTTACTAACTTCACTAAATATGTCAAAAGTACACTTAAATATTTTACAATGCTGAGAGGCAAAAACAGAAAAGACCTGTTTTGACCTGCTGCCCTCAGGAAGGCGCTACAGGTGCATCAGAACAAAAACAAACATACTCAAGAACAGTTTCTTCCCAAAAGCCACCACCACTTTAAACTCACACATGCACTGACATCCCAACCCCCTCCAACCCCCCAGACTACTTCACAACCACCTACTGTGCAATTCTGACTATTTAAATATGCAATATCACACTGAACATGCACCTTTTTAATTTCATACTGTATATTAAACCTATTTCATCTTATTTATTATCTTTTTTTGTGTCTTTTATTCCATGTGTACGTTTGCACTGCTGGAGATGCTCTTAATCTCATTGTACATGTGTATAGTGACAATAAAGGCATTGTATTCTATTCTATTCTATTCTATTCTATTCTAATAGAAAGGTGTGTGTGATTGTGGAGAAGTGTGTGAGCATGTTGACCAACTGCGCAAGTGGATTTGCTATCTTAGACTTGTGCCAAAAATTACGTTTGCGCCGGGTGTACAATATCAATGACACCTGCGCCACTGGCGCACCGCGTTTGCGCCGGGTGTAAGATAGGGCCCATAATGTCAAGGTCTGTGTTGTTCTGCCTCATAAAGTCTCAGCAGTGGTTTGCTTTCCTTAATGCTTCTATTTCTCTGTGCTAATATTATGGGCTCACATCCCCAGAGAATTCCAATTTTCCACTGAAAAACTTTGTTCTTCACCGTTAATTACAGAAGGCCAATGTTTTCTATCACCCTATAATTACAATTCAGAAAACAATTACATATCATTCAGGCAGCATGATTACCTCCTGTCACTTCAGCCTTCCGTGACATAATTCAATATTTTGCTCAATGATCACTCAGAGGATTCATAAAGGCAAAAGAGGCTCCCACTTACAGTGCATATCCTAGTCATCAGCCACTCTGCTTGTTCGTCTGATAAATGCTGGCTTAACGGAGGCACTCTGGTTTGACAATGTGCCATTAAGCCATTCATAGGCCCACTCTTGCAGACGCTGGGTGATTAATGTCTTCTCCTTCTCCCTATTTAGCCCTTCAATAATGAACCTGAATTAACAAGTCTTGCTTCTGGTGACGGGGGCTGCAGACATTTTCCGTATGAACACAAAATCCCACCACAGAAAGCTGAAGTACCTCTTTTTAAGCACAAGGTACAACCAATGATGGATGATGATGTTGGACACAGCATTTAACATATTTCATCTTTCAATCGAGTTAAAACTCAAGTTGATAAAAAGATTTACTACACGTTTTAGAGTGCACTCACTGTTGAAATTGAAATGTTCAAAAGTTAAACCAAAAAAAAAAAGATTAAAAAAATATCTTTCAAGTCCTTTAAACTGTCTCCACATTGGGATAATAATTATGTTTCCTGATCTGTTTACTGAATAAAAATATATAGTTGGCACAGACATGAAATATTGTTCTAGAAAACTGAAACCACCTTGGGCCTAATTATCACAGAAAAAACAACAACAAGCTCTGAGCATCTCTGTAATGCAATGAAGACATAACTGGAATCAGTGGAAAGTGTATTAAGCAAAGCAAGGTGGCTTGTCAGTGTGTACATACCTGGGTATTTGGAGGTTAATATGATGCATAGTTCGGGTGGAAATTTACATTTCATACACAAAATATCCTTCTATTGTGAGAAGTCTGTGAACAAGGTTTTACATGCTGTGACATTTATGGTTTCTACCTCCATCATTTTTCAATTTTGGCAGCACCTTGACGCTGCTGTCAGGATGTTTGGGGATGCAGCATGTGTTGAATGTCATGTCACGCATAAAATTGGATTACATTTGGCCAGGAGTAGGTTAGATATTAAAGTTCCACTCCTCAAAAAGAGTACCTTATAAGATAAACAAGCATGATTGTGGTTGCTCTGCTGCATTGTTTTTAGCACAGCTTAGTTGATGTTTGGTACAGCAACCTGAGGTGCATAAAGCATCCTACTCCAAACTCTGAACCTTTCAATATGATAAACAAACTTAGAAGTAAAAGAAAAAAATCTTTCATAAGAAACACAGCTCTAAGTTGGAAAAGGATGGTGTACCACATTGTTTTCAATATTGAGTGAAAAACTTGAGATGGCAACAGGAGCTTTACTCAATGCCAAAGTAAACCCTGCTGTGTTTTCATTAAAACAAATATGTGTGATGGTACATGCTGTTCCATAACAAAACAAGTTCACATTACTAAAATGGTAACACTATTGTGATAAATGTTGAGATCTGTGACTTTAGATAAAAGTAATTTTCACTATTTTCTAATATGCAAGTGTATATATTCTGATATCCTTTCTTATAAAATTACCTACAAACTATAATTTAAACATAGCCCATTTATTATCACAGAAAACAAAGTTCCAAAACTATACATCTAAAGAGCTAAACATGTAGATTTTTGTAGCTCTGTGACTTAAACTTGTTGCTGATTTATTTGTCTGGTAATCATCTAATTTATTTGATTACTGATTGCTTCACCTTCAGTTAAATCAATAACTTCATGTTAGCTGTCGCCCTGTTTAATTGCCAAGGGTAATGAAATTTTGTTACAACCTGATGGTCGAGCATCCGGAGTCACTACAGTTAAATGATTCTCACTTAAATCATTGATGCTACCACATGTTAAGTCCAAATTACTTTGCCCTTTTATGCAGTGTGCAAATAAAATTTGCTAGTAAAGGCCTTCAAACAGTATGATTCATCTTAGTATCCCTGTAATTTGTTTATATTAGCTAAATTGGCAAAATGCAACTGACTCCCACTGCCACTGTCCAGTGCTGATCCAGGAACAGTTTTGTCGATGGCACTGGAAACTTTAGATGGTCGGTGAGGATTATGTTGAAGCTTGCCCATTATTTGAAGCCTTCTATTTATTTGTTGCAAGGAAAATTTTTGGTTTTGATCTTTCATTATATCCCCTCCACAGCTTGCTTGGATTCAGCTGTGTACAAAGTAGAATGAGTATGTCCCTGTCTGTGCAGCAGCATTGGTTTCTTCAGACTATTGGCATTTTCAGCTAAAAAGACAGCAAGACACTACTCAGATCAATGTAACTTGGTAGCAGTACAGCAATTTCAACCCCTGTTAATGCAAGAAAAGTGTGTTGTAATGTCAAACACTCAATCATACAGATAACATACAGTGAAATTCGAAACTTGTTGCTAAAATAAGCCCCAGGTGTTATCTTTCACCAAAATTCCATAGTATTGTAGTAAAAAGTAATCAATTCAAAGATGCCAGGGTTCATTCCTACTCCAGTGCCTGTCCTTTTTCATGTTCTCATGCTCCGCAGTTACCTGTAACTCTAATGTCAGTGGTGAGGATTGCTGGACTTTGGTGGGTAATGCAAGAAAAAGCTAATTTTCCCACTCTTGCCAATCTCTCTGAAGCATTGGACAAAGCCGTTTAGTGTACACCATTTGGAGGAGCCTTCAAGATTGCACAGTGCAAGTCCTTACTGAAAGCCTGTTATTAATGGAAAGGTCAAAGCAGGGTGGGTGGTTAGATAGTAGCAAGGAGATACTGTCAATTCTCTCCCCTTCACTGTCCAAGGCCAAGGGAAGTAGAGAATAAAGGAGCAAGCTCATAGAGGCATTAAAGAGTATTCCCTTAACTGTGTGTAACTTTGGTGAACTTAAAAAGGGACCGAATTTTCATACATGCTGAGTATTCTATTAACGTCTTCGGCTGCCATTCATTGAAATGGACATCTAATCATATACTTCATACCAGAAAATTGATAGTGCCTGTATACCAACGCTGCTCAGTTTCTTTAACAACAACATGGACAAAGACCATTTTTGTTTTCATGAATACTCTCAAATGCTGTCCATCAATTTTAAGCTGCCTCTGGAGCTTATAATTACATCCGGGGTGTGAATATAAGAAAGTTCTCAATGGCACTAATAAGAATAAATGGACTGATCCTTGTGCTCTGCCTTTGTTCTCAGTTTCATTGCTTATTATTTGCTTCCATAATTAAACTACAGATTTCTTCAAGTTATTCAGCATAAAAATTAGATAATGATGTTGCAGTCCTCACTGCAACCCACTCCCCCAAAAAAGAAAAAAACACAAGTGTAATGATTTCTCTGTAGTTCATTTGTTCTACTCAAATTCAAAGAGGTACTTCAGTGATTCACTGATTGCTTCACCTAGAAGGCAAATTGACATCCACAGGAAATGAGAGCATGAGATAATGGTTGTTTTGGGAAACACTGCATCCATGGAAACTAGGAGGTATAATTGTTCAAAACAATATTCTATCTGAAAAATGCCGGTAGGTATTTTTGCGTCCGTACTTTTCACAAGTTTAGAGAAAAGCTGAAGAACTTATTCACTGCATGTTCATTAGCAAAGTCTGTTACTTTCTATCATATTAATTCAACAGTGTCAGTTGTCTGATGTGTCATCAGGTACCACAGAGATTATCAGTATTATACCCTGGCAAACCCCCCTTCCATCTTCACTGGGTATGACCTGACCGATTTTATGAATGTCATCTAAACTTTCTAAAGTTATCTCTTCCATTTGTAAACATGCTGCTGCCAGCAGACATTTATCTTTGTTTGTCGAGCATCTTTTCTTACTGGCTCGCTCCTTTCAGGCATTTCAGCGATCCTCCTCATTTTATGTACAGCCATCTATTTTAACTGTCTTGACAAGGTTAATGGTCTCATAAATGTCTGTGTCTGAGAAATCCCATGGGCAAGATCCATTCACTGGAGGAGTTTTCAGTTTTGTTTGGCACTGGCTGGAGCAGAAGGGTCCTCTACTTTGATCTTAGCACTTCAGTTAACTGGATGCTGAAGGCATGACACAGGATGGCAATATTTTGCTCAATTCAGAGTTGTTTGTATCAAGGTATTTGAATCACAGTAGAATTATCATGGGAACAACTATTTTTCCCCCTTTGTTGTTGACAAATATTGCAGTCATTGAGCAGCAGCCACACATACGTATGCTGTCTTTGACAAAAATCTGTTTAGTTGCTGGATATGCATGAAGTGCATGAAGTATGAAGTGTTCTGTCAATATGTTTGTGCTATTCAACCTCTAATCTCCAGGGAAGAAGTGGATTATACAAATAGGTTGCATTGCAGTAAATCTCTCTCGACTGTGTCTTTCTGTCACTAGAAAATGGATAAATGAAAATGAATAGGTTCCCACTTTGGTGGTGCATTAATCGTGTTAGAGATGCAGATTACATCTCTGCATGTTTGCATAAATTATTCATGGCCTACGGTGGCCGACAAGTGCAAATGCGCTGCATATACAGACAGGCGCTGCAAATACAGAAACACCCTGCATATAGGAGAACAGATGCAAAAGGAAAAGGAAATGCAAAAAGAAAACGTCATATATCCAGTCATACAACAGAAATGCTCCAGGCCTCTCGGGGCAGTGCTGAGCTTCCACTTGAGAGACAGACAACGGATGTATGAACGAGCGGAGCAGGTGAGTACATGAGAAGTAGAAAGTTATTGGTGAGAGTACTTTTCATGTGCTTACCTGCTCCGCTCGTTCATACATCCGTTGTCTGTCTCTCAAGTGGAAGCTCAGCACTGCCCCTAGAGGCCTGGAGCATTTCCGTTGTATGACTGGATATATGACGTTTTCTTTTTGCATTTCCTTTTCCTTTTGCATCTGTTTTCCTATATGCAGGGTGTTTCTGTATTTGCAGCGCCTGTCTGTGTATGCAGCGTGTTTGCACTTGTCAGCCACCGTATATGGCATTGTAATATATGTTGCACAATTTGAAGTAAACTATTGCTATAAAAAAAATGATGGCACTCCTGTATTAAGATGATCCATATGTTTGAAGCTTTAACATCATGATTTTCTACTGTAACCCTGCACCTTTATTTACTGCAGTGTTGTGGCTTGTTGAAGAAGATTAGGAATAGCCTGCAGTCTTGAGATTTTCCCTTTAATTAAAATTTCAGTCAAACAAGTGTTGTGTTGTGTTAAGAAATATTTTTAATTTTTTTGGTTTTATATATGTTTCAAATCTGGCTTGTGGCAGGTCGTCACTGAACAGATAAGCACCAGGGTGCCTGTGACAGTTTGCCCAACCGCCTTTTTTGGCACAGTGAGCTTCTAGACTCCCTCTGGCCCTCAAATACTGTAAATTGCTTTACCATCGAGCCACTTTGAGGGAGAATGACCACAATACAGGGAATATAGATGCAACACTTCAAGAAGTATCACCTTGGATTCAACCTTGTAGCTGCTGTTGGAAAAACAAATCATCATGCGATGACAAAATGGAACAAATGTGAAGGAGTTTGGGGATAGGCATCAGCTGTCACTTACAGCAAAGATCCACATAGTGTGTCCTTCTAAAAGTTATATAAAAAATAAAGCAAAATTTATAATCACATATATTTCATATTTAATCATTCCTCGTGTAATATTAAGCTCACTGTTTCATTGTCTTGTTACTGCTTAAACAAAAACAATGGCTCTCTGATAGGCTGAAAATGAATCTCCAATTCTTATAAGGTTTTTTAAGAGTGACTTTTTACTGACTCAGTGGGACTAGGTTTTAGAGACAACAAGCAGCCTTAAGAAAAAACTCTCTCTGTCACTGTAACTGCATTTTTATGTGCATGCATTGTTTGACGTATTCAGGTAGACATGTAAATGATTACAGTACTTTGTATGAAATAGTTTTCTTCATTTACACTCAGTAGTAGTGATCATACTGAAAAAATAGACATTCACAAAAGAATTCATCAACATATTAAGCACCTGAGTATTTTTCCAAGTGGTAAAGTTCTGGTTTTAAGAGGTTCGTCAGATTGGAAGGTTAATTAGTAATGACCATTGATTTTGAATCAAGTTGATTAACAAAGAGACAAGCAAAAAACCCTTTGTATGGATGTTTGTATATGTTCAGGTATGTGAAATATTGCCTACATATAACAGAATCTTACCACAACAATTTAGGTTGCAATGCTGTAGAGATCTGATAAGAAAAAAAAACAAATAACATAGGTGCTCAGTTTAAAATGAAATTGCAAAAACAATGGAAAATGCTAAGGACATTACAATTTACAGAGTAAACGGTAAAGAGACTAATCAAATGAGTATATTTAAAAAAGATAAATCACATTTAGAGACTCACCCAATCAAAATCGTTTTACACCCCAGGTAGGTAATGCATCATAGCCATGAACTTAACTAATGTACCACTTCTTTCTTTTAAAATCCTCACGGCTGGACTCTGTTCTTTACGCTACCCTTAAAAAACAATTTCCTAAAAATCTGTCCAATCAGGGCAGTTTAGATAGCCTTCATTTACTGGTCCAGTAGTGCGATCTGTATTAAATGTATTATATTTAATCAAATTAAAACCTATTTCAGTTCAACTATATATGACTTGAGATTTTTAAGAAACTTTATTTTACCTTACCCAACAGAAGTTCTCATATAAAATTTGGGCATGAAAAAGCTGCATATGCAGGGAAATACAGTTACTGTTCAGCTAAGGAAAGGAAGGAGTTAAATTATTGTAAGACACAAAAAGCTCAGGGCAAAAGCAGCAAAGATCCCTGGATATTCCATTGGACTTGGTTACTAAGTTCAATATCCTCATTTACAATTGCTCCCAACACTTACTATTGAAATCTGTGGTAACAGATGACCTCTAATCCCCACTGGGATGTAAAACTCAACACAGTCAATTGTAATTTGGTGGCGCTACAGGAAAAAATAAAGCTTCTTTTGTTAGTGTTAGCAGGCTTTATCCGTCTGTTTCCAATTACAGCCCTTGAGCCTTAGGCTGACATGCCTATAAGACAATCCCTGTCCAAGTTCAGTGCCTTCATTAAATGTATTAATCCTGTTGCTATCCTGCTAGTCAAGGAAATGTCTGCAACAATTTACAACTGTTGTCAAAGTAATTAAATTTCAATAATTATGATAAAACCATCTGTTATTCTTTTAGATGTTGGCCGCAGGATTTATATTCAGAACATATGGTATTTAACAAAACAGTCATCAGTCAATTTAGCGTTGGCAATAAAGTTCACTTTTATTGTAGACTCTTTCTAACAGGCCGTTCCCATGCTTCAGTGACGGTGCTAATGTGCTGATATTTAGCAAGCAATATTTTCCATGTCTAACAACTTTGGTTAGTGTGTAAGCAAAATAAAAGTAAAGTAAAATATTGGAATGGCAACATTTGAATCAATCAATCAAACAAACTTTATGAACTTTATAAAGCGCTTTTCGTACATTGCATGCAATTCAAAGTGCTTTACACTGACAGATAAAAACATTCCCCCAAACCCAACCACCCACCCCCAAACTTTGCTTAAAATGGACAATTAAAATCATTCCCTCACTCCCACAACCACCCAATCCCTCCATCAACCACCCCACAGTTCACCCAGACACACACACGCACTGTTTCATTCATACACAAACATACACTCACTTGATTGTTTGACATTTGGTTGAGTACGAGAGGCTGAGCACAGATGAACCAGCTAAGCAAGCGAGAAAGCGCCATCAAGGGAGCCGAGAGCCGAGAGCCAGCCACAGCCACAGGGCACTGATGCAGGACCCAGCAGAGAGATGTGTCAGAAACACCAAAACCTCCACCAGGAACCTACGAGATCACTGCAGCCACGGCCAGCCACCGAATTTTGTAATAATTGTAGACCTGAATTATTCTTTTTGGGAAGACCAGAGAGTAGGGCATTACAGTAGTCTATACAACTGGTGATAAAAGCATGCATTACCGTCTCCGTGTTGGCCCGAGAGAGAATGGGGCGGACTCTGGCTATGTTCTTTAGATGATAAAAACCTATTTTTGTTATGTTCTTAATATGTGGAATAAAAGTCAGCTCAGAGTCGAAAATTACACCCAGGTTTTTGGCTTGAGATGATGGGTTAAAAGACAGTACTTGTAGTTTGGATAAAAGTTTCTCTCTCTGGGCCTCAGGACCGATGACCAAAACCTCAGTTTTGTCCTGGTTAAGCTGGAGAAAGCTTTCTGACATCTAGGATTTGACCTCTAAAATGCAGTTAAAAGGGCATCCGTTGGCCTGGTGTCATCAGGAGACATGGAGATGTAAAGCTGCATGTCATCAGCATAACTGTG
>JAPZDZ010000006.1:1867010-1885010 GCA_029783805.1 Acanthurus tennentii | reverse complement strand
TAGGGGAAGCATATACAGGGTGAATAGTATTGACCCAAGCACTGAGCCTTGTGGAACACCGTGACTAACTTTGCTGTGTACGGAGGATTCGTCATTAACATGAACAAACTGAAAGTGATCCAATAAGTAAGACTTAAACCAGCTTAATGCTGTTCCTTTAATGCCAATTGAATATTCCAGTCTCTGCAGAAGAATTTGGTGGTCATTCGTGTCAAATGCAGCACTACGATCTGACAGAACAAGTACAGAGACAAGTCCTGTAAGGATGAATAATAAAGAACATCCTATCTTATATAGGATAATAGGACACACTTGAGAGTCACTTGACAATCACTTGATAGTCATGTGACAGGGTCACTTGATATGAATTATCTGGCATTCCATATGTTTCTGCCTATATATATCCCTGGATCTTCACAGTGTCTTTGTTCTCTTTGTCTGACTTATACTGCATGCGCTGATTGTGGAGAACTGAAATCTGTTATTAAACATTGTTACGTGGCATCTGGTGTCATCTCTTTATTTGGTACAGATTCCACAATCTTCATCACATCAAGTCCCGGATCTGATGCCAACAAAAGATCATTAGTTGCTTTTACCAGTGCTGTCTCAGTGCTACGATGAACTCTAAAGCCTGATTGAAATTCCTCAAATAGGCCATTGTTATGCAAGAAATCACACAATTGATTGGCAACTGTTTTCTCAAGAATCTTAAAGAGAAAAGAGAGGTTAGATGTTGGTCTATAGTATGCTAAGACCGCAGGATGAAGAGTTGGCTTTTTAAGAAGAGGTTTAATAACAGCTACTTTAAAAGACCGAGGTACATACCTTGTTGATAAGGAAAGGTTTATCATATTTAGTAGAAAAGTATTAACTAAGGGCAGCAAACTTTCTTTAAGGAGTCTAGTTGGGACGGGATCTAGGAGACAGGTGGATGGTTTTGAAGAAGAAATTGTAGTAGTCAATTGTGGAAGGTCAATGGGAGAAAAGCAGCTTAAATATACATCTCCTTTAACAGCTACTTTTGAGATTTCCAAGTTAGGGAATAAATCGATGCCAGTGGAGGGCATAAGGTGAAAGATTTTGTCTCTTATAAACTTGATTTTATCATTAAAGAAGCTCAGAAAGTGATTACTGTTGAGTGATAAGGGAATACAGAGTTCAACAGAGTTATGACTCTTTGTCAGCCTGGCTACAGTGCTGAATAGAAACCTTGGTTTGTTCTTGTTATCCTCTATTAATGATGAGTAATGGGCTGCTCTAGCAATGCAAAGGGCATTCTTATATGTTTTAAGGCCATCTTGCCAGGCTATTTGGAATTCTTCCCAATTGGTGGAACGCCATTTTCTTTCCAACTTTCGCGATGCCTGCTTTAACTTTCATGTTTCAGTGTTATACCATGGAGCTAGTTTCTTTTCTTTTATTAGCCTTTTTTTCAGAGGAGCAATAAAATCGAGCGTCATACGCAAGGAACCTGCAGCACTATCAACCAGATGATCTTTTTGGGAGGAACTGAAAAAAGCGTGGGAGCAGTGTTGCCAACTCCCTAGTAAGGAAAGTAGCTATTGACTGTCCTAAAAGTCACTAGAAGTCGCTTAATTATGTAATCGCCTAATTTGCATAATCGACATTTAGCATGTAATTGTAATGGACGCTGTAGGAGAGAGGAATAAGGTCTTGGAAATGCAGTGATTTATTTTAGTGTGACAGTTAAACATTTAAATTTACATCCAGCTCCAGCAAAAAAAGTCGCCAAGAAGATTTAAAAAGTCGCCAGATTTAGCGAGAAAGTCGCCAAGTTGGCAACACTGCGTGGGAGTCATCTTTGATGTTAAGGTGTGACACTGAATTAAGGGCCAAAGGAATAGTTTCCTTAAATTTAGTTACAGCACTTTCAGATAGGCATCTAGCATAATAATTTTTGGCAACTGGTATGTAGTCTAGTAACAAGAATTCAAATGTTATTAAGAAATGGTCTGATAAAACAAGATTGTCACTATAACTGTAATGATTGCAGCCACACTGGGACAATGGAATACACGTGTTACCATCCAGGTCGAACCCTGGGTGACACTGGCAAGTTTCTAGTAGAATCAAGTAGAATATTGTCACACTTCAAGATGTTAAAATTTTGCCTGCTTGTGATGCAGAAAAGGACCTATTTAGGTTTAACTGTGGAGAGCCACACATGCGGTACCATGCTAAAGAGAATATTTACCAGTTTAATTTTAACTAACAAGAAACAGTGACAAGCTACACTGTAAGAAAAAATAGTAGATTTATTCTGCGTTAGTCAATAATTTCTAAATTGGTTCATTATTGGAGTGTTTGTTGTATTAAAGCACAAATCATAAGCCACTTTTTATTTACTGGATATGCCTTCAGCATTTCAGTGCTGTTATCTCATGATTAAAAATTATTCCTCCTTTGTATTTTGCTTATTACCTTCTAAAGTCTTTATTTACTGTCACAAGGACTTTTCAGGTCAACCAATCAGAAAGCCAACCTACTATCTCTCCACCATTGCACGCATCGCTTCATTTTAACCTTGCTGCTGTCACTTTTTTATGCTGAGGTCACCCTGCACCCAGCATATGGATGCATGTCTGAGCAGGTCACTGCTCCAGATGTGCATGAATTTCAACATTGTCCCAGAAGTAAATATACGTAATTAGTAACCCACTCCCATGATGTTATTTGAAGCTGTCAGTTACAGGATGTCAGGCATTATTCTCTGCTAATGACAGGAGCATCTGCTTCTGTCACATTGGAGATAGATGTGTGTAGAATTTTAACATTTAGTTTATTGAAATTAGTTTACATTTTAGTTACAGTATTTTAGTTACTGTATTTAGTTACATTTTAGTTTAGTACAATGAAAAAGGATGATTAGAGGTGAGTTGATGTGAGAAGAAAGAGCCCACTTTTGCCGTCATCATATCATTCAACATATATTTTTTAAATTAGATCTATTTTGCAAAAGACCAGTAGTAAACTTCACACAAAACTGTAGCCTCCTTCCATAGCCCACTAACTTAACTGGTCAGTACTGAAAAAGCATTGGTTTTACAACTGCCCTAGGTAATGACAGTGTGATGACTTAGAGAATATTATTGTCCATTATAATGTGCAAACTGCATTATAGTGTGGTCGGGTCTTATGAGGTACCATTTTAATTTACTGGAACACCCTGCTGATATTGGTCCATTGTGACCTGAGTTGCTGTATGTATATTGTGGTTAGTGGGTATTATCAGTATTGCAGAGCATGTCTGTGAGTCTTCAAACTTTCTGGGGGTCACTTCCAAACTAAGATGAGAAGAAAAGGAAACAGGAGGACAAATAATGTCATTAGCTTTAAAATGCCTGGATAGTAAATGTGTCTAATGAATACACAGGAGAATGCAGGTCATAGCCTATACACCATCTCTCAGCAAATTACTCCTGCAGTCTCAGTTGCTTAATTGTATCGATCTAGCTGTCTTTTTCCACTTGGATGTCGATTATTTTTGCCCAACTCAAGACAAACACAAGTTAAGAGAATTCACAGCAGGCTCAAAAACCATGGAAATACATGCAAGGTTGTCTGGCAGCCACATTCAGATGAGCAAATGCCTTGTTAACATCCAGAAATCATAGCCCACAGTATTACTGGTCTGTACCACCTGCTGTATGTGATGTTTGTTGCATATTACTTCTATTATAGGTTTTATGTGTGATTTTTGTCCGCTAGAGATAAGGGCTACAGATTCATCTTTTCTTACTTTGGTGCAGTATATCAGGCAATGAAGTAATAAAATTCTTAGTCTCAAGACAAGACCTAACTTTTCAGTATAGATGCAATACAATGAATGTGTATAGACTAAAACTGTAGGTTGTTTACATACACAAGATTGTACAAAGGTCATGAACAAGGTTAATACCACCGGTAAAAGAGACATTTTTTGAAGTGGAATAATAAGTAGAATAGTACAATGTGTCAGTGTACTTTCTGCATTATGTACAACAAATTAAGATAAGGTGATGCCATCTGTCACTGTTCACAAATGTTTACCATACGATGGTATGTTCCTTGGTAGAAATATCAGCATTACAGTGTATACATGGTGTGGCCTGTATGATTGAATGAACAGGCTTGGTGCAGCAGGTTGTGTGATCAGTATGAAGTACAGCAGCCCTATGGCTCAGGGGAAAAGGTGGTTTTTGGTCTGTTGTACTGCTATGCTCCAGCACTCTTTGGCAGATTGTAGTAGAGTAAAGTTTACATGGCTGGGGTCTTCAATGATCCTCTGGCTTTCCCTGAGACCGGATCCTTCGAGTGTATGGCTCACACCAGTCCTGTGGAGGTCAGATCAGTCCAGATAATGTGCTATGCTGCTTTCACTGTCCATTGTAGTGCTAGGATTTCTTGTCTAGTTAAGGTTTCATACCAGTGATATTGGTCGTGTAGATGTTGCTGAGTGTCAAGAGGTGCATACACAAACAAACTGTCAGTTGAAGAGGAGGAGGTGGTGTCTGCTTTCCTGACCATGATGCCAACATAGTGAGACCAGCTGAGATCTACATGCAGACCCCAAGGCAGGGGGAGCACAAAGCTATTGATATTCGTATTGAGCTTTATCGTGTTAAATGATAAATAAATAAATTAATAGATAAATATTTAGTCAAGTCAATTTCATTTATATAGCACCAAATCACAACAAAACTTGTCTCAATTCACTCAATTGACCACATATTGAGTAGGTCTAGATCATACTAATTAAATTAAAAATCAAATAAATATCTTATTTTACATATTCATGATTCCAGGGGGATAATTTTCCGGTCGAATTATTCCTGTTGCAGCCTTTATCATATGAGTGTTTGTATGGGTCTAGGAATTGTATACTTGGCAGTATCCTTCAGGGCAACTTTGTATTGAGGGATATAATCATTATGGCAATCTTGGGAGCAACTATTGAAGCTTTGAATCCCAGTCACAAACTTTTATTCATTTACTAACAAATCATAATGGGAATCTCAATCCTCATCACAAGATTCTAAAATTTACTACACTATTCTAGACTCTGGTAGTAGTATAAACAGATAAAACCTTTGGATCAAAAGACTGAGTATTTTGAGATTCAAAACTTTAAATCCAAATTTATAAGTTTGTTGGTAGGAAAAGTAACTGAAACACATTGATCATCTTTTGCTGCCTAAAGCAGTCCAGCAGAGAAAATGTCATTGATAAAATGTTTTCAATACCAGAGTTGCTGATATCTTACTTATGGTTTTGCATGACTGAAATTTTCACACTAATGTTCAACCATGAACAAGCTAATTATTTTTTTAACAAGGCACTTATACCACCTAAAGTCATTGTTGATGATGTAGTTTAGAGTTGAATGAGCTTACACAAGGATACAGTACATTTAATTCTGCATATTACAATATGACCTCATGTTAGACAAGATTTAACAGTCTTAACAAAGGTATTGTATTTTGTACAGTTTCCTCAAAATATTCACAGATGTCTTGTTAGTTTTTGGCTTTTGGATTCTCTTGAAGATTGTTTAAATTATGCAGCCACTCAGCTGTGGTAATGATTATTCTGCTGCATCTTTCACTTATCTGCCTTTTTCAATGTGATACACCTACTCACAGAGTTTGTATGCACCACTGATAATTCTCCTAACATTCATTACTCATAGCAAGTGCCCCAGAATTATTCAGAGAAATTTGTTGCAGGGAATGGAGTGTTCTATCACACTTAACTGTCTGGTAAAACATTCACATTTTAGGGCCAACTTAAGAAAATAAGCTTTTGAAAACCTTTTTAGCAAAATCTTATTCACTCAAAATTCAAAGTGTCAATTAGCTAACGGGGGTGTGATATGGTGAAATAAGATTGTGAAAGATTAAAGTATCTCAGTGATCTGTGATTACAGAGAGATCATACTATTGTGCTGCATTGCTTGTTTTATCTGTTTTATGGCTCATAAACACATCTAAAGTTGTTTTCTTAGCCAAATCTAAAAACACATATTTTTCAAGTTTTCCTGGAAAAATGCCAATAGATCAATAATAGCAGACTGCAGGTGTCTTGAATTTCTTCACCTAATGAAGTAGTTGGCCCTTAAAAAGAACTTGACATCTGTAATATGGAAATGCTTGGATTTTTATAAAACCAACATTATACAAACAAGAGTCATTTGCAGCGATTGCAAAGGTGAGGCATGCATCTCAAATGGCATCACAACAATACTTCTTACCACCTAAAAAACAAAAAACAAACAGAAAAACCCCCCAAAAATAAAGTAGTATGCGGGCAGTGACAGGACCTCACATGAGCGCATCATGTTCAAACAACCCTGCAGCCAGAGGCTACAGGGCAAAAACAAACAAGTCTAATAATGGCATTTCAGAAAGGCTCCTCTTATGACGAGTGCTTGAGAGAGGTAGCTGATACAGAGGCAATACATAATTATGACATTACATGATGTTTTGTAGTGGTTTTTTTTTTTTTCAAAAAGGACAACAGCGTGTTTGTACTGTTTGATTCCTTACAAAAAAGTCTTAAAAAACAACTTGAAAAAGACTCTTCTACAGATCATGAATTGTTGTCCTTGTTAAAAAAAACATAATTAAAAACATAGTTCAATATTTTTGCCAGAAATATTGCCTAAACCTACTATCATGCACTCTTCTAGAAATGTTCTGTTTTGAAAAAAGTTTCTGGAATGGAGGTATATCACAGTTTAATATCACATTTTTAGCAAAAAGAAGCAGCAGCCTAACACTGAACCATGAATAATTTGAATAGTATAAGTAGCATATGGGAGTAAAGACTGTCACATCTCAAACTGTACAGGGAGATAGAAGAAGAAGGGAGTTCGAAGTGCTGCAGAAACATCAAGCAATTTTAGTCTGATTTCAAAGTAAACAAACCTCAGCCTCATAACTGTGAAGCCATGAAATGATATGGAGTTCTTATTTGACATCCTATATATGGCTGTGTAATCACACATATAGTCTGTTAAAAGTTGACATGACTTCCTCTTTATTGCCATAATTTGAATAAGCAGAAATCCTGGTATCTTGAAGCCTGTGATTTCTAACTCTCCTCGCCTTGAATTTTAGCTGTCAAATTGAACATTCTCTGATTTTTTAGAACTTTTGAACCAAAGTTTGTGACAGATGGCATGAAAGTTGAACATTCCATGTCTAATGTTGAAAGTTATTTGCAGTTTTTTAAAACCCTTTGCTAAAATAACAAAATCACATTCCTGAGTTATTTTCATATGTCACAGTCTTTTATATAATATTTTGATGAATGTTTTTTCCTCTCTTTTGTCCCCCTCTCACCATTTGCAAAAAAAAACCCTGCAATTGTTTTTTTTCTTTTTTTGATATAACTCCTGTACCTCTTAGTACCTCTTGAGCCTAATTAGGACCCAAAAATAGAGGAGGGTACAACACAGCACAAAGAAAAAGAGATGAGATGCTGAATTCAAAGAGTGATTCACTTCTATAGCCGCAGGCTCTTTTTGCATTTCGGGTAACAGCAGGGTTCATTTGCAACACCCAAGGGATCTCTCAGTGCATTGCCAAGTCTCAGGAGGAGAGACAGGAGGCTCTTAGGAGGGGGTGGCAGCGTGAGTGGCAGATCTGTAGCTTTGCTCTCAAAAACCAATGATTAGAGGAAATTGTAGATACAAATATTGTGCTTCCGACCCTGCCACAAGGACTCAGTGATTTAGTGTCAAGGGTAAGTATAGATCAATTTTCACTGCAGAAAATAGGGCTTTGGTGTAATTGTGAAGCATTATTTCTACAATAACTGCATCTACTATTACAAAAAAACACTTGGCTCTAAACAGCTAGGTGCATGCTCAGCAGCACTAAGTAGAAACAACTAAAGTAATAATCAATGCACACCAATAAGGACATTATTTTTTCGACTGTTGACTGAGCCAGAAGCACTGGCCTATGTGACAGATTTTCACAAAAATGAAAAAGACCTTTGAGAAGCTGTTTTTATCATTATTATTCTTATCCTTTTCTGTAGTTTACAGTTTGTAAATCTGCATTTTTATTAAATTATCAATATTGCTCGTGGAAGAATAATTAAAACTTCTAAAATGTTTTTCTAAAAATTCTGAATCAGTTTCCAAAAATCTCTGATTTTTGTGCATGTTATTGTTGTTAATTGTGGTGTTGTCCACTGAACTGGTAGACTGAATGCAATCGTACTGGATTCCAAATCAATGCCTTTTTCTGTCTGTTGGCTTTTGTGATACAGAATCCTTTTATTCAAAGGCACACTTAAAGAAACAACTAAACACATTGTCTGGAAAATCCTATCCTACCATTTGTACCCAGACTGTGTCAGTGCTTTTAACACAGTCCTTAGTGATAACATACACTCCATGACTCTTGACTTGGCCCAATGAATGACCACACACAGACACAAATAAAAGAAAAAAAGTCATGAGTGGTCTTTCTTTGCTCCTGCCTTCTCTATCTCTCAGCTCTCAGATACTTCTTGTTAAATCTCATGACCCTCTGACCCACCTTGCCGCCTTCACATCCAGCATTCTTACCAAGGAGCTTTGCAGAGGCACGAAGCCAGACCAACAGGGATACGTGGTGGATGTGGCTTGACAGGAGTCAGGAGTTTTGATGAGTTTGCAACAACTTGTCAAAGAGGAGCTGGAAAAAACTGTGAGAAAAACAATGAAGAATGAGTTTGAGATAAGTACAAATAAAATAAATGTAGGCAATGAAACTTCAAGTTCTCTACACAGCTAATGTGGTCATGAAGCCCTTATTTCCATAGGCCACTGTGCAGCGTCTTTATGCAGTCATGTTTATACTGTTGTGTGATGCAGTTCAGTCCGTTCTGGTGGATTAGAGAGCTGAACAGTGCTTTACCAAGGATTTTCTCCTGTCAACGGACTGAGATGATCACATCTGAAGCCACGGCTGAGTCATGACTGTAAATCAGTATTCTCAATTGCAAAATTTACCTCCATATCTGCATCCAAAACATTCTGCTGTAAGCGTAAACTGCATAGCGCTTTTTTAACTGTTAAGACATTTGTTGTTGCATATTTAGAGAACATGTTTGTGAGTGTTCTGCATTCTGCAAATACTTAAGCTAAACTGGTGGAGGCCTAGCGTTTGCAATTATTTTTTTGTTTCTCCTTTACTTTGCAGAAAGTACGTTTTTATTTAAGATGCATGCAAAAAAAGCAACCTTATCAGTTTTTATTTAGTGAAAAAAATCACTAGCCTGTCACTAAGTTTTATTTTACTGTACATACAAAATAAAGGTTATGGAACAAGAAATAAGGGTATTCCTAGGGCATGTGGTTGTTAGTAAGAATGAATGGGGAACAGAAAAAAAAACTCCCTCATGATAGTATCAAGGTAGATTTGCTGAAGATAATTTCTTGTTCAAAAATAATCTCCTCTATGAAATAAGAGCTCATTTATATGTAAAACCCTAAATTAAAAAAAAAAAAATCAAACTTCATTGAATCCTTTTATTATCAATAAAAAGGATTTCATTTTCAGTCAAGTCAAGGCTTTTAATAGAGGACATCACAGATCAAAGTCTTAATTGTTTCATTCAGATGACTATTGAAATGTAGAGTATAAGTTCACAAATGCTAATAAAATTGTCCCAAAGACATACGGATAATAACTTTGGTAATTTTCAGTTCAGTTCTGTACACACTGAGGGGTTATTTTTGACACACAGCAGTTGGAATTAGGCTTTAGGTGCATGTTTAACATTACAACATTACAATGTGGTACTTTAAACAAAGAAATGCCTTAACTGTGGAAGGATAATCATTAAATATCATTGTTCAACTGGGGTATTAATTAGTCTGATTCTAGCAGAGGATACAAGGGTAGGTTGCTTGCAAAAGCACAGTTTTTACCTAATTAAAAGAACGATTCTGTTTTTGCTGGACTCCATTCACTCGTGCTATGGAGCCCATTTCATAGTATCCTATGACACCAATTCCTATTTTATTACCACTACATCAAAGACATTTCCCCATTTATCTTCCACTATCAGTTCCACAATCCATTCAAGCTTCTTTTATTGTGAAATCTAAACTCAAGTGATTAGTGGATTAGTCGTCCCGTTTAATTACCCACCAGATGGAAGACTTATGGGATTTTAAGAAGAGGGAAGCATCAAACTCGTTCAACAAACATTTTAATACTTTTACATTTTTAATTCCCAATTTAAATGGCTGCAGGATTCCAACTCCTGAGCCTTCTTTAAATATCTGCCAATAAAAATCTGTTTTTACACATTGGTATTCTAAACACAAGTACAAAAGTAAAAGTTCCAGAAACTTGAGAAAAGGAGTTACTTCTCACAGTGAGCTCATTTCAGAACATGTAAATAAAGTAAAATTTCCTCTCTCCTTTCTTCTTTCACATGCTTTCACAAGTTATTTTGTGCTATATGCAAATAGTTTTCCAAGCACACATGTCCTAAAAGGATATTGATCTCCATTATCTAATTGCAGTGTCTAATTTCACAGTCTGTATGAGCCTCCACACATTCCTCTGTGCTCAGTGTATAAATGATCTGAACAACAGTCCAATAGATTAAAATTTAGGACTTTCTGCATTGTGTTGCACATTTTTGGGGTGAAAGCAGCTTGTACTGTAGGATATAAAAATGACAATTTAACATCACGATGCAGGCTACAGGTCTGCCAAGGCAGTTACACTTTGCTTAAATGTGTTTGTTCACACAATATCACTCTGTAAAGTGAAATGTAAAGAAAGTTTAAAAGGATTTTTTATTTATTTATATAAGTTTTTTTTTTTTAAAGGAGCTACAACACTTACTTAATCCCCTCTGTCTATTAAAAAAAACCCTCCAGCTGCATATTTGTTAACACAGGCTTGACAGATTGGAAATTATGATGCGCTGAGTGAATATTTTTTCAAATTAATCTTAGTTTTGTCAACTGTTCTATTACGTCTTTGAATGTGATATTTTGAATGGTTTTGATGCACTCTCTGGTTAGTTAAAGTATAGTGTCTTAATTGTTTGAAAGTCTAGGTAAAACTGTACCATGAACAAAATTGAATTGTGCAGTGGGTGTATGTACCTTGGTACTGTGTGTACTATACTGTGGTAGTTGTCAGGTTTTATAATGGGAAATGTAGAATTAAGTGTTTTTTAGTGCTTGACTACTGGTGTCTACTGGTTAACAAGTTAAAAAAATTATAAACAAAAACTCTGTAAAAACTGCGGTGAATGATAATCAAACTCCATTTATTGTGTCACTGTCTCTCACTGTCTTAGTGCCTTTGACTAATTATGTTTAAGTTAATTGTCACTAAAATTAGCATTGAGTCAGCCATTTATTGTTTTGTGACAATATTTAAAAGTTAAAAGAAGCTGTGGCATTGTATGTGTGGTTTGAACAGATGATGCCCTCTCAGAGTGCAGCTGTCATGATACTGTTTGGTGACTATTCATCACTTTCATTGCTTTGCTATTGTTTTTGTCAAACATAATCTTTCAGAATAATTTCATGGTGATATGTGAATATTCAGATGATACAATAAATGATAATTTATTTCCATCACTTCCTTTTACTGTTTCTTTAAAATTTGCAGGTAGGTACTATATGGTGTTGTTGTTTCAGTTTGAATTAATACCCGTATAGAGGAACACAACCATAGAAGAGGTACCATTATTTTCTCTCCTGGCATTTACAGATCAACCTTTACTGATCAAACTTTTTGCTAGATTGTGGCTGACAATTTATCAGAATTTTGTCACATTCGTTTTTGTTGATATAGCATTCAGATAATTTGGAGTCAAATCCAAATCCAACTTGGGCTAAAAGCAGCTGAGGTGGAGACCAGAAAATACACCAATGCACCTACTCAAGAAGAGTGCATGTCTTCATAATGCTAGTATTATGCTTGAAACTTTTTTTTATAAAAGCGAAGAAAAAAATCCAAAAACTCGACACATCCTAGTACGGGTCATCACAGTTTATGCACAGGATCAGGGCCATTGCAACAGAAAGATATGAAATATACACCTTGGCAGAAAACTGTACTCATAGACTTACCTGTGAGGAAGTGTGCCAACAGCTTGGACAGAAATTGTCTAAAACTCTAATCTCTGATCTCTTCTAATTTGCGTGGAGTTCTGCTGATGGCCTAAAGACTACATTCTCAGCTGCAGACCTGTTGCTGCCCCCTTCCACAGATTTATGCAGTGGAAATGATAAAATGTTTCAAAACTCCTGAAGGATATAAATGCATTAGCTGAGCTTAGCTGAGCTGAGATTATGAGCTTTAAAGGAGAAGCTAACGTTGGGTGATATGACAGAATATACGGGTATGACGATAAAAATGTGTGCAGATCAAGCAAAATCATTTTTACCATTTGAGGATTATTGCATGATCTTGCAATGCTCATGATTTCAAGAATTCAGCACAAGGCGATGAAATTTGGGCAGCAGGAATGCTTATCATATTCTTGTATGAAATGAGAGCGACAGTCGGTGGAGTAAGAAGAAGGAGAGAATGATGAGATAATGTGGAGGAGAGTGAAATCATAAATAAAGAACAAGGACTACAATATACTGTATTTTGATATAAACCATTATTGTGAAAAAAATTACATATACAGTAATATAAGATTTTGGCTCTACTGCCCACCCCTTTGAAAGGCAAGGACTTTAGCAACAGCCGACTTACAGAATGTGAAAAGCTGTGTTTCTCCATAAGCCAGAAGCATTTCCTTATCCAGGCTTTGCTGGGGTGAAGCATTTTCTGCTTGAGAACCTCTCTGTGCTTTGAAAAAGTTAATGTTTGCAGGAGTGGCTTTGCACCATAGAGACTGCTGTTTCCTTTTGTAACACCCCATACAATTTGACTCAAGGGGAAAATACAAAGCTGTTTTGTAGCAAAAGTGATACTGTTGAAATGTATTTTTGTTATTTGTTGTCTAAATTGGTAACAATAAGCAAAACTAAGCAAGAGTACATGAAATTTTAAAGACTAAATGAGGAGGCTGGATAAGCATTAAAGAGGGCGTTTCGATCCGTTGACACAGTGGTTATGGGAGCAACATGCACCTCTGCACCACTGTGTTGCATGTGCTCCTACTTTAATATTTAGAAGCAGCATCAATGTTACATAGCGTAGTATTATGTAATCTCAACAGTGTCTTACAATATCACGTGATGTCTAAAAAAAATTTTAATACTCTCTTTAAAGACAAAAGCCACACCAGCTCTCTCACAGGAATGCTTTTAGTCCCCTTTGCAAATACAATCTTGATTTTATGAATTCAATATAATTTCCCATTTATGTGCTTGCATTTGTTAAACATAAAGCTAAAGCAGAAGTAGTAATACTAGTAATGCAGATGTTAAAATGGAAACAGTGGTTCTTTCCTCAAAGGAAACCTCATTTTGCGATTTGTCAAGATGTGCTATTTCAGAATAATGCTTGTTTCCTAAGTTGAATACTTATTAGTCAATTCTCACAAGAGGAGGATGTCACAATCTGCGTGACTGTAGCCAGACTTAACCAAGTGATACAGGACATGTTGCAGATCTGCATTTGTAGGCAGTCATTTTACACATATCTCCTACCTTTGCCTTAGGGGAATTTACTGGTAAGTCCATCTCCAAAAAAGGACCCTGTGTTCTTTGGCAAAAGAAGAATTGTACTGCAGGACTCATAATGGGGTGTTTGCATCCAGTCACTGGAGTGTCCTTGCACCTACAATCTGGGGAAATCTCTGCAAAACATGGCTGGTAATGATGAATTTAAATGCAAATGGCAACTTGACGGGGGAAACAAATTACACCCATCACTTGGCTAAATAGCTCCAAATTGAAGACGAGTCCCTAAACCTGAGCATATTGGACCACTGGTTTATGAAAAAGTAGAATATGGAAAACAAGGTAATAGCTAATTTTACCTCCTCCAGATACCATGGCCTGGGGAAATAAACAGAAGGTACCGATTTTGATGTGAGATTACAGATCATACATACAAATTTGAACTGTTTCTCTGGTTCTTGTAATGTGAGTAACATAGTCCGTTTCCTGTTTGCCAGCACAGGGGATTCTCAAATTTGCAATGACTTTTGCCTGAGTGAATAACAACAGGAAAAGCATTTACAGGCGCTTGTCAACATTGTTTCCTCTCCTGCGGACGGTGCCTTTTTAGAGTGTCCCCACAGTGTAATGGGGAATCATGGCCAATGTTTATAGTCACATTCCCTCTGTCTCTGCACAAATTCACTGGTTGTTGCAATGTGAGACTAAACAAGTAGCTGGGCTTTGCCTGAGAGATTGACTGTGTGACACATTGTTGACCTTTTTCCATCCCATTCCAGTCGCCAGCCATTTATTTTCCGCATACCTCCAACACTGACTTAATGTGCGCTTCATTGAGAAGAGCTAACATGGGAGGGGAATATTGTCTCTTTTTCCCCATTAAGCCACAGAGGATAAAAGAACACTCTCCTCCTTGCCACCCCTTACCTCCCCCACTCACTCCATGTTATCCTCAGAGCAGGGGAACTCAGGGAGACTTTGAGATCAGGGATGGAGTCAGGTGTGGAATACAGATCAGCAGCAGGGAGAACTGATGCCCAGACTATTTAGCATACCTAATTGACCTCTCGCTCAAAAACCCCTGCACTGTGACTAACACCAGCCCCTGCCCCCGCCACCCCCTGCCGCCCCGACCCATATCCGCCATGTTATTATTTTCTAACTCAATGCTTACAGCCATATTCGGCAATGAGTGAGCTTAATCAGGGTTCAAGCTATCAGTATGTTTGTCTGCTGCACGCCTTGCAACAAAATGAAACCCTTGTGAGCCTCTGGTCTGTTTTGTTCTTTCTCCCCTCCCCATCACACCCTCCCTGCTGTCAACCAGAGAAAAGAATCAAGTTCACTGAGCCTTGACTGGAGAGGCAGTGAAACTCAGTACACCTTTAATGTTTAAAAGCTATGGTTTATCAAAAATGATCCAAAGCAAGAATAAAATGACATCAGTGTAGCAGAGTTCCAGCTGTTATTAATCATTTTAAATCAGAATCTTGTTCTGTTCTGTATCCACATTTTAGTTCAAGAGAGGGGAGGGAGAGCAGTTAGTAATGAGGAGATTAACGAGTGAGCAGTGTTTCAACAGAGTTATCAGCAACAGTATTGGACTGTCTCAAACAGTCCTGACACTGCAGTGGGAAATCCCAGGAGGCTTCTAAAAATATGCAGTAATTAAGTGCTCACCTCATTCTAATGGGATTATTACTGCAAAAATATCCTAAGACGTCTTTTAAACCTTAGGAAGGAAAAGATGAAGCAGAGGAGCTGCACTAGACATTTCAATAAAGAGGACATACACACACGTCTCACACCTGTGTTGTAAGTTGTAAATAATGAAATATATTGATACAATGATTTAAATCAATCACCAGCCCTGAAGAACACTTGCATTACTTGCAGAAATATTAAGCTAAAATAACATTTAGTTCATAGTTCAGTTATAAGAAAAGTCCCTGGCCAGTGAAAGTATTTTATGTCTGTTTTACATCCATCACACACATCACACATCAACCTCCCAATTTCATGATTAAACTTTTACCTACCAAACTTGCACTAGTGGTGTGCACGGAGTTTTTCTTTTTTTACAGACTGTTTTCAGGACCAGTAGTGACATTTGAGCTGAGCTCTCTTCAAGTTTGACCTGCAACATGGTGGTTTAGATTTTGTTATTGGATAAACTATTGACTCCTTCACAACCTGTATAATTTTTCAATTCTTTAGAACTTACTTTAGTAAATCCAATATAATCATAACCAGTAGAAATTACGATCCAAACTCCTTTTAATTCAAATTCTAAAAGGTCTGCTCATTCTGCGTAAATGCACAGTATATCAATTCTGCCATCTCACATAAAATCAGTGAAAACAAAAGATATACAGTTTAATGACAAAGTAGTTGCAAAGTAGCATGGGATCATGGGATTTATTTCCTTGTTAACAGTCACTACTGCAGATGAAAATCAATCTGACTGCCTCAGGCAGAAATGTTTACAGACGAGGTAATGTATCAAATCTTATTCATGTAACATTTACTCATGTTTGCCAACTCCTTCTTTCCTCACTCTCAGGTGTATCATCTCTTTAACACCAGGTGACAAAATGAAAAACACTGTTACCTTGAATAAAATCAAAGATTTCTCTGGGTTTGAACAGTGTTGTAAACGTTTAGATAATGTAAATACACAACTCAACGAATAATGTAGGCACATTAATTTTTTTATATATATATAAAGACCTTAAAGACTAACTCTGTCACGGTTCTTTACATAATTTTGATAGGAGGACAACATCAGACTTTGCTTTATATCATGAACATGATAACATCATAAAACAAAATACTCAGCAGATGTTATGAAACAGGTGAGTTTTTTTCCTTACAGAAACAAGCACAGAAAGACTGAGGCTAGTGTCCACAGTTACAAACCCCAGACACTTTTCCAGAATCGTGTTGTAATTTTTGCATAGGACACAGTGGGCATGTCCAAGAGGTTGTCAAACCTTATCATATGATTTTATGACATTCCTCCCTGCAATTAAACCAAATCCAGAAAACCACAGCTAAGGGAGGCATTACAGGTCATGCTATAGTGTAAACATAGTAATTTGTACTAAGTAGTTGAGTCACAAGGATACCCTGGCCATTCAAGATTAGCAGAGTGCTGTTGGTTCAATATCTAGAAATACAAAGCAGGAAATTTGGACACCTTGTCGAAAACACTGAAACTGAGCCATGCTTTCTTTCTTTCAGCCACAAAATGTCATGAGCCTGCCCATGAGGCAGGCAGTCATGACAGAGTTGCCAGTGAGATGGACAGTGAAGCCACTGTTTAATGGACCTTGGGCTGTCACCATGAACTTTCCCCATGGGCATACACACCTAAGAAGATGTTACAAAGTGCGTGGTTCCTAGGGCAAATACAGCCACAGCTTCAGTGGTGCAATTCATGACACTAACAGCTGAATCATCATGTATCCCTCCAAGTGCTCCATAACCGTTATGTAACGGAATAATTTAAACCTCTCAAGGATTGTCATAATAGAGCTCTCTTTAATTTGTGTTTCAAGGACATTATCAATAACATTAATCCCTAGTTAGTCTCAGTTTCACTTTCCAAGATCACAGGAGAAGGATTATGTTAGTATTCCCGGAAAATGAAATTTTAAAAAAGTGCCACAGCCGTCAAAAGACAGAAAAATAACAATACAGGTGTAGAACACTTAATGACATACTCTTAAGTAGATGTCTTTATTTACAATTATCTAAAAGCTGTAGACCCTAGAGTATTTGGATATGCTAATGCTCAATATATTTGTGCTGAAAAAAGAAGGAAACCCACATGGTAACACAGAAACCCACAGGAGCCAATGAACATGTGTCTTTTAGATTTATTGGAAGGTCTGCAATACAGAGTGAAGTAGGTTTGACGGCTGACTCTGCTGGGTAAAGAGTGGAGCCTTCACCCTTTGGTGCCAATGATGGTGACAGATATATGCTAACTTTTGTATACTTATACTTTTAATATATAGAGGTGTGTGTTCATATTTTGAACCTCTGTTATATTTTCTTATTCGGCTTCAATTTAATTTCTTTTGTTAAAAAAAAGATGAATAAACCTGAGGGAAGATGTCGGCAAAGTCGCCTCTGGAAACACATTCCAGTTTTTCTCAGTCGCTTTGGTGCATTTCTCACATCACTATAAACATTTGGACAACAGTTAGTTCAACCTCCACAACATTTAGTCATTTGTGCACATCATAGTAGCAGTTTCTCATTCCTACCAAAAAATTGCAAATGCTTTTGGACATGCATCATTTGCTTTCATACAACTCTCTGTGTTTTATAACATTATCATTTGCTTATGTCATGTCAGTCAAAATGAACTATACTTG
>JAPZDZ010000006.1:1840359-1851225 GCA_029783805.1 Acanthurus tennentii | reverse complement strand
TTGAAAACCAATTAATTATTATCTGCAAATAATATGCAATTGTCGATCTCTCACGGCACGCTGGTTGAAAAACACTGGTTTATGATATTTAGGCTTTTTTTGTGATCACGTCGATGAGGGAAGTCGGTCATATGGATACAGGCTGGATGCTATGTTAATATAAGCACCTGTCAGCCGTGTGTGTGTGAGAGAGAAAGAGGGTGATCGGGGTCGCCGTATTTTTCGTTGATCACTGTGTTCACTTTGATAATGAGTTTATGCATGGTATCATGAGTTGATTATTCGTTTTCTTTAATAAAAAGTAAAACTTATTTTTCTCGTTTGTCAGTGTTTTGTTTCCTTAAGCGCATCAGACAAAGGAAAGGTCAGGCTCAGCCTCTCAGTGACTTTTTGTTTGGTGAAGTCGCTGTACTTTCATTTAGACCTGGTTCACACTGACGCTAGCCTTAGCTCCAAGCAAAGCCTCGTCGGCTCCCAGTCAATCCGGATTCACTCTGAAAAGCCGCCGCATTTCCTCATCAACAGCCGCATTGGATGCAGCTGTGGATGGCTGTTGCCGTTGTTGTAATACATCTGACACTGTTGTGACGGTTGAAAAATTTAAAATGTTATTAAGGGGGCTGATGGGGCCGATGGCTTCACGTTGTTGCTTTCTGTCCACCATACTCTCATTTCCATCGAGGCTATGTAAAATTGTGCCTCCCCTGTCTTTGTCAAAGAAGATAACCAATCAGGAACAGAGAATTTAGTGCTCTTTTCAAACTAACTTCCGTTTCAATCAAACTCTCACACACAAACAACTTTTCTCATTCACATATCCTATTGTTCTGTCGTACATTCTATGTCATTATAAGTGAGTATGATAGTGAATGTGAGAGAGTATGATAGTGAATATAAGAGAGTATGATAGTGAATAAAAGAGAGTATGATAGTGAATAAAAGAGAGTATGATAGTGAATGTGAGAAAGTATAGTTGTGTGTGTGTGTGTGTGTGTGTGTAAGTATAGTTGTGTATGTGTGAGAGTATGATAGTGAATGTAAAAGCAAGAATGATTTATTTCTCAAGGGGCCTCTCATACTTTCTAGCCAAATTTGACGACATCAGGTGTAATCCATAACATGTATTTTGATTTTGTCATGATGCTTGATAAAACCATAAAGGTTTTTATTTTGTTCATCATCATCATTTGAAAAGAAAATGAAAAGGATTAAACATCAGTATCATTTGTTTTAGTTTAAAAGAACCACACTTTCTTCCAGGCCAGTTCTTAATTAGACAATATTGTCTTTGGGAAAAACTGAAGTGTAGTACAAAGGATAGTACAAAAGAAATCTGTATCTTTATGACCACAAAGATGTGTCAGTGTGTCCTTTTTTGTCCTTAAGAAAAATTAGTTTTCAGCCTTTTCCTTGTCTTGCAGGTGTTTATTTCATATTTCATTTCTTTTTTATTGTTTGGGTCAGTCAACTTGACAACTGTTCATTTCTCTTCCATGGGAAAGTGCTGTACTGGAAAAGCACGAGTGTGAATTGTCATCCAGTTGCCTCACCTTGCTGTAAGTTGTGCTGCAGTCTGAGTGGTGCTGAATAGTCACAAATGCCTGGCTAAGGGTGCTCCCTAAAGGCACCACACCAAATCAATGTCAACATATCCACTGAGGGGTTTCAGCCACCACCGAAGTACTCGTTTAACACAATACACTGTTATTTGCCCAGCTGGGACTCTCTCAAACACATATTATATTTTCCTGCTGCTTTTCACAAATACTGTTGCCCTGATGCATTGCAACACATGGTGGGTTTTTTTTCCTTTCTCAGGCCAGGATGAATGATCATTGCACTTTCCCAGCATGCTACTAAAGGAACTTGTTTGAATGTTTGCTGTAATGTTGGACATATCTCTCCTGACGTCCCGGGGATATTCTTTGACTGTAGTACCACTGCTGTCCAGCACGCATGGACTAATAGACACTTAAGTGCTGTGGGGTGTGTATGTGAAGGCATGCACACAGTTGAACTTTAAATGAAAAAAAATGATGCTTTTTCAAAAAGAAAAAAATCACATCACATTTTACATGATCAATAATTCATGCAAGTTTTTGATCTAGCTTAGCGTCTCTCAGTGTAATTATGTAAATATTATATCCAAATTCAAACTGCTTAGGGATTTAGGTGAGCAAAGCTCATAAGGTGCCTCTACATTTGGAGAAAAGGAAGTTCTGAAAGTTGGTTGTGGCAGGTATTATATAAAGCCTACGCTCATCTGAACTCATCACAAGCTGGAGAAAATGAGAGAAGAATGGGGAAATGTTTAAAATGATTTCTGAATCCAGCATTCCAGGCAAGGTATCATTCCTGACTTGAAGCATTTTCAAAGTTTATACCCTCCAGAAAGGGGGAAAAAAATCATTTTTTATTTTCCATATGAAACAACTTCTCTAAGACTGCAGCCTTGCCATCAGAGAACTCCATCATCTTGTGAAACTCTGAGCAACTGCTTTCAAAAAGGAAACCATTCTTGGTGTTTCAAAACCTGTAAATTTTAATATACACCAAGGATTGTCCAGATAGTTTTTCATCATTTTTCTGTACTTACAGTAATGTGTTGGACTAATGGATTAATAAGTACATTAATATTCCTTTTGACTTTTAAAAAGTATAATCAAAGTTAGGAACTAAAAATGTCCACTTACCACACTTGTAAACCTAGTTTTCTCTAACATTACATACACATAGTGAGAGCAGCTTGTTTGGACTAGGATCATGGTCTGTTGATTCTTCTAAAAAGCATAGGAAGCATAAGTGCTTTTTTAAAGGGTTGTTAATTATGGGATTTTATGAGAACTAATTTCTTCCAATTTGATGTCTGAAAATCTCACCTTAAATGTTGTTAAATTTTCCCTCAAAACATTTTTAAATGTATGCCAAATTGGTTTGAATTTTTTTTTTATAGTTGCCTACAACAACGAAATACATTAAAATGTTTGTTTGCAAAATCTGTACATTACTTTTTGAATACATTTATAATTTCGGCAAACAAACTTTTTGGATTAAATGTTTCCAAGGGCCCTTGTGAGCTTGTGAGACTGGGATGATTGCACAATATGGAGGGCGAAACCCAAACAGTCTGTGCATGCTTTTTGCCTATCCTGAATTTAGAAAGTAAAATTTGAATAGGATAGCATACCAGATTGTGTGTTTTGTAACAGTGACAAGCAAACACATGCATAAATCATTGTCATAGTGCTTCTTTTTGGAAACACTGACACACACACCTGAGTTCAAAGTCGAAAAAAGCACTATTTATATTGCTTCTCATGAAAAATCAAAATCAACGTTTTTTTTTTTCAGAGATGTTGTTTGTTGGTTTGATCCCCTCCCTCCTCTGGGTTATATGTCAGTGTGTCCTTGGACAAAGGACTTAATTTCAAGTTGCTCCTAACTGCTGTTCTGTCAGTATCTGAATGTGAATATGAGTGTCTAATGAGCATGTTGGCACTTTTCAAATAAGCTGCCTGCCATTAGGGCTTGAGTTGCTTAATGTTGACCTGTTATGTTAAGCTCTCAGGGTAGTTGAAAGACTATAAAAGTACTATATAAATACAGTCCAGTAACCATTTACTTGTATTTACAGTGGTGTTGTCGCCAGCTACAGCACTTAATGTTTTATGGATAGCTCTAGATATCTGTCTTATTTTTTAGGAGAAAAATAAAAATAGTATTTAAAGCCTCAAATTGATTAATCTGTCATTGTGATAATGTTCTAAAGCCTTCAAATATGAAATTGTTTATCCAAAAATGTAAGTAGATTTTGGATCCTCTCTGTGTTGTTGGTCAGCATACTGGTCACAGTTTGCCATTGTTAGTAACTGGTGAAAGCTGGCTAGCTAATTAATGTAAAAAAGAGGTGAATGTTATGGTTAAAAAAATGTTTTTTTTTTTTCAAAAAGAAAAAGCAGTGGTCTCAGGTGAGGCTAGATAAGGTGCAGAAACAGTTATCTTCTGTTGCAGCAGATGAGCCAGGACATAAGAATCACACTGACAAAGCTACAAACTCAGGTTGGTGATGAAGGTGACCCTTAAGTTAGCTAGTTGTGATAGGCGAAGCATTATAAACGCTGGCCCACACACCTAACCAAAACATTTTGGTGGAGCACACTGTCTCATATCTTTAAAACTGTGCAGTTGTCTGATAAAAAATGTCAAGATTTCTGGGTCGGACTAGGCCCCCAATGTAACAAGATCTCATAATACCCCTGTTTTATTCTGTACAACAAAACCTCTTTCTTCACCTTTACCCACCTACAGATCACTGTGTGCGCAATCCTGTGAATTTACTGTACTGGTGTTGCCTGTGTGATGTTGCTATTACTTGATTGTAGTAGCTGCATCATACACAACACACACACACACACAACACTCACCTGTGGGTAGAATTTTCTCACCATGCTGCTAAAGTTAGTGTGCTGAATACTTCAATTTAAGAATGAATTTGAGATATTTACTAAAGACAAATATGCTTTTTCCACCGATTAATTAACTTAAAACAACTTTATTAATCCCATTGTGTCTTAATTATATACAGTCACAATTTCTATTTTTGTACTGCATTAAAGTGTATGCATTAATGGTTTGGGAAACAAAAAACATTAGAAGCTTTCTGCATTGATTCACAAATTTCATAAATTGAATCAACCTTTGCTACTTTAAGATGAACATGTGGATGTTTTGCTTAAGCTAACCATATTTTATAACCCCCCCCCCAAAACCAAACCAAACAGTGATTGTTTCACAATGTACACCACTATAAAGGTTTTGTGTTGAGGAAGGCACATGTCAGACACAGATGCTGTTGGGACTCTTTCTCCTTTGTGGAGCGGAGGCATTGCGTTCCATTTTGCTGCTGATAGCTTCAGGTGTGAGTTAGTTGGAGCCAGCTACATCACACACAGACGATAAATGGCCACCCTATGTTATATAAAGTGATGCCTAGGGATCCCTACCAAGCTGCCGTTTACGACAACTTGAAAATGAGAATGGGTTGCCATGGCAGCTGTACCTTGGTGCAATGGCACACCTTTGGACCATGGCCATAAACATAGCCAGTACTTCGGCACAGTGCTAATGCATTGCCCAGTTCCGTACATGGCAGCTTCACTGCTTTAACCATGTGAGGTACTGTGGTTATTCTAAAAATATCAATCATTACACTCAACACACAAAAGCACATTTTATGTAAAAGATTTTAACAAAGCAAAAGTGTCATACTAGCACTTTTTTTGTCTATGTGAAGATCTACTGACGCAGAACAGGTTCTGTTTAAACAGTTCCAAACAAGCCATAAAAGGCCCTTCACTGCCACATAAAGTACTTACTGTATTTTAAATGACTTCAAGTAAACTTTAACATCCAAACTAAATTAGTAAAAACTAATCTCCATAAAGCAATATTTGTATTTTATGATCCATTCCCGTTCCTCTGTGTGTGTGTATGTGTATCTCCACAATTTTGCTCCCATACATTTGTGAGATTTGGTGTTGAGACAGTGGCTGCAATAACGATTACTCTGCAGCCCCCAGGAATGAATATGAATTATTAATACACAAACACATTAGCGGAGGATTATTAGCTGTGCATTGTGCTGTCAACCGGCTGCAGCTGTGATTGGCAGATTAGTGCCCATTTGCCTGCGTAGGGATTATGATATTAGCTGGGCTGCCAGGCAGTGAATGCTGCGCTTGGCAGACATTCAGATATGCTATGGTATGTTTACATTGGGTTTTTCATGCTTGTCTGTGTATAAATTTCAGTTTCATCTTATGTAATCCGTCTAAGTTGGCTCACTCTGTGTTTGCAAAGAGAATTAGACCATGTTCTTATGTAGATTCCACATGTTACTTGCTGGTCTTTTCAGTTGTTTCTTCCAAGACAACACAATCTCGCTGATTTCTTGATTACTCCTCCGCTGTTTTCCTACTACAGCCACATGTTTTGAAACATGGGCACCAGGGTGCAGTCTGAGAGCAATCTCCCCTGCGTGATGCACTTCTAGTGCTATAGAGGTGTACTCTCATCTCTTACAGTCTCAGAGTTTCACCAGGTCTACTGCTGGTAAAACTCAGAGCAGTCAGAATAAATAAACCGGTCTAATGCAATCTTGTACCAGTTTCATCCTGGATTCATATGTAGCCAGAAGCACATGTATGTGTGATTCCTCTACTTGAGCAAATATCACAGCATCTGATAGAATCCCAGTGCCCATTCTGAAAAAAAAATCCTCGGTTCTCTGCAAAGGGGTGAAGCAGGGGATCAGATACAGTCTGCCTCTGTCATTCTATTCAGCACGACTTGTTATCACTTTGGGTTGTGTGACTCTTTGTCACCACATAGACCCAAGTGAGGGAAACAGCATCCTGTGACAGCATGCTTCACAAGCTGAAAGGCATGCTAAGCGCTGAACCATTACCTGCATGCAACACTGTTAACAGCGTTTCTCTTCACAGGCCATTTTTCATGGCTCCTTAAGTCTTTAACCTCCTCTATCCTTTTCTTTCTGTGAGGTCACTGACACCCACTTTATGAAAGCTGTGTAAACTCTTACTCATGGACCCTGTGCATTTCTATTTCCTGTCCCTGTTTTTTCTTCTTCTTCACCACGTTTGTTCTGCTACAGTATGGTGGTGCAGTATTCTTAAAAGTGAATCTGAGGGGGGAGGGGTGGGGCTATGAGGAGGTTGACGGAGTGGTGGGTGAAGGGAGGGGCAGGTTGCCGGAAGGCTCTGCTCTGTGGCTGGCCTTGTCAAATTGATTGATGAGAAAGGCAAGTTTGTGTTCTTGGCAAGCTGGAGACTCATTCTCCTGGCTGCGCTGATACACTTATCTAGGTTTAAAGTGTCGGCGGCAGTGGTGGCAGGGGGGGTTGCCATCACACTTCAAGGGTGTTAAGAAGGAGATTAGGCTGCTGCACATCACGCCTTATGAAATTGGGCACCGGCTGATGCACATGCTACAATGTCATATAAATGCATGCACAGGCTCCCTGATTCTATTGAACACACACCCAACCGAATGGCATGGCTGAGTGATAAGGGGCCTAGAGGAGCAGTGAGGGAGCACATGTTGGGAGTCTATGTTTTCTGTCTCTCTGACACTGAAGTTTAAAAGAAACACAGCATCACTAGCTAAATGGAAGACAACAAAAATGGGGGTGGGGGTGGGGGGGGGGCAGTGCATGACGGCTCCTGTTCTGACGAATGATGTTCCACCTCAGAGGCTTTATAGTACTCCAGGTCCCTTTCAGGTTCATTTCTTTGCTCGTTTTTGCGGAATGACCCCGAGGTCTCTTAGTATCATAGAATGAATCAAAATGCGCTGGAAACATTTCTCTCTTGTCTGTGCTGTTGACAAATGCAGCATGAGATCTGTGGGACATATTGGAAATTCAGTGCAGCTGAATTTATGGTATGAGTCTATCCTGGAAATAAACCAAGCTTATTCAATTTACCCTTACCTTATTTTTAAAGCCTACAATGAATCTCTAACTCAGTTATTTTTATATTCCGCAGTGACTTTCCTTTAAAAAAGCTGTATCAGACTAAGAACGCTTTGATATTTTGCCTGCAAACAATGGAAATTTGGAAGTCCTTAGTATACATGATCAAAGAGACTCTGTTTACTGCAATGAAGACAACACACTCACGATCACACAAATATGTATTCAGGCACACATTTAGGCAGATAAGGGTACACACATGAAAAAAATCCAACGTTAATACCTCTACGCGTTCAACCAAACTAATACCTGGTTTTTAAAACACATATACAGTATTAAACAGTAATACTTTGGAGGCACAGAACAGCAAATATCAGGTGTAGCTTTTTTGTTGTTTTCTAAAAAATAGATTTAGTAGCATTTTGATTGGAAAGTCTTCGACTTTCATCTCTGCATCGACAGCGGTTCCCTTTCCAGAACAGTGCTAGAGGAAGAGGAAAATGTTCCTTCAATTCTTTTACCATGAAAGAAAGTTGAAATTGAATTGCCACACCATACCAATAAGGGGGAAGGGATTTGTCATATAGATGTGACATTATCTTAATCTACTGTCCAGATCCTAGTGGGGAGAAAAAGATGTCAGTTATATTTTTAGTTTTTGCAGTGCGACAGGGAATATATGCATGCAGCGCCATCAAAGAAGTGTCTGAGAGGGTTTGAAGAGTGGCATCTGCAGCAGATTTTAATAGGCAGTGGAAGTTGCATCATGCTGAACAAACAAGCTAGACCTTGAACAAAACTTCTTTTTTTGTAAAATCTTGTATTTCACAGGTGGTTTTCCAGAATATCAAAACTGATGTATAAATAACCTAAGAAATTTTTGGAGTTTTAGTTTAAGGCAAAACCAGAAAGTGTCAAGCACTGCGTGAAATGTGCATCAGTGCTTCCACTAGGTCCTCACCCTCGAGCCCTCAGCGCAAGCAATGAGGTCAATCTTCACTCCAGTGATAAATGAATGAATGAGATCTTTATTGCTTCCCATTACATCCAACCCCCGGAGAGCAGCAAATAAATGCATACAGCAATCTCTTTTTCAGCCTTTATTTGTCCAGGGAACGCTGAGTAGAGACTTTGGACTAGACTAGGCTCTTTTTCAACATCACTCTGCCTCACACATCTAGGACTGTAGCAAAGAATTATAGACCACATTCAGAGGAGGTGACTCTAGACCATGGCTCTCAAATTTTTCTGGATGACCCTTTAAGAAAACGTAAAAAATTCATCCCTCCTTCTCACCACATATATTATCAGTCTTGAACATTGTAACAGGAAGCAACTGTTAAAAGGTTAAATTTTCTGAATTTAAGTGAAAAAAGGTCTGCACAATAATACCAGCACTGTGGTACTCACTACACAAATTTTTTTTTCATTTAACTTAGTTTCTCTTCACATTTTTCTTCTGGTCATTCACGTCCACCTGCAGTGACTCCACCTGGGCTTATCTAGCAGTTTGAGTACCACCATATAACACCTAAATGTCTGGCAGACCATCATATTTTTAACTGTAAAAAATGTATCAAGTCAAAATAACCACACTTCAAATGTATTTCAAAATATTTGTCCAATAGTCAGCCACTAAAATGCCAACCACATGTAATAACCACACCTTTACATGTCTTTCCTTTTCCTTTTTTGTAAGAGTGCAGAAAAATACATAATGAAAAAGATACATTTTATTCTTTGACATTCTAATTTATTAGACACCATAAAAGCCGCTGTATTGTGATTTAAAAAATGTATTGTTTGCAATTTCTACCAACTCTTTATAGAAAACTGAGCAATGTGAAATAAGACAAATGAATTTTTCATAAACGCCCATTTGAGGACAGTCATTAGAAGGATGGATTGTTATTATCATTATGCATACCCCAAGATAAACCCACATACTGCTAGGAGTTGCTTAGTATCAGACAGGCTTCTCCTCTCAGCACTGAGCTGCTCAGAAGAAGAAGTTTTATTCAGCATACAACATTCATACTACATTAATAATTTAAGCTTTACATTATGATGTAACTTTTGCTCACAGCAATAGTCAGTAAAATGTAGGTGGGAAAAATGAGTCAGTAAGTGCCTTTAAGCATTTAACCCTGAAATTCTCGAGTGGAGAAGCAAACAGTCTAAGGATGTGGATATAGTGGGCAGCTCCCAGTGGCCAACAGCGATGTCCACAGATTGTGTATTTGTGTATTTTTAAGGTCAAGATTTACACTCGGGTTTCATACCAAGAAAACTTATACCAATACTGAATAGTTTAAACATTTGGTTGTGAAAAAACTTAAATAATGAAGTTGTTCTACTTTCTAGAAATCCTACAGTGACCAAATTGAAGAGTATGTGTGATTTTGCGCACATATCAAAGTAAGTTAAAATTAGCTGTGTGTTGAAGAGAATAAATTATGCTTTGCCACATGACTGCACAGGCTCTTTTCTACAAGTGACTTTTAGTGGCTGTACGTTTTAGAAATTAAGGGTTATAGTAAAGTGATATATATATCTAACATTTACTTACCTGCATTACTGCAAGATTTTAATTCACTTGTGCTTTGCTTTTTTGTCTTTGTTTGCAACTTATAACTTTCTTATATTTAACTATGCTGTAATGCAAAGGTGATATCATAGTTTTACTCTTTAACGTTTAATCCAGGTCTATAGCTACTAATTACTTTGCAAATTAAAGGATCCACACTTCCATGGTGTTTTAGCAATTTTTGATCAGACCAATTGTTAGGTGTAAGTCAGATGCTGAATTTTGAATGATGTAGCCAAACTCTTTGGATTAACACTGAAAATGTGCCAAGATTCTTACCTCAACAGGTGCGTAAAACAAGGCTTAGAAATGTGTAACACTAGCACAGTTTTTAAAAACAAATCCTAGGTACTTCTCAAAAGTCAAAGATTTCTCCTCGGTAGAACAGTTCCTACCAAGTCTGGCCCTACAGAGTCTAGACGAGACTCTTACTTGAATCCAGTGAACACTCAATGAAACAGACTAGCAAGTGTGCAGATGTGAAACCTTGTGAAAGCAACTGATAAAGCACTGGCAACAGCGTTTTCAATATGTCTGTTACTAGGGTTGTCAAAAGTATCGATACTCAAAAAAGTATCGATACTAAAATGCCGTATCCGGATACGATACTCACTTTCAAAAGTATCGATACTACCCCCCCTCCCGCCCCCCGCCCCCTCGGATGCCGAGCCGCCGACGCTGCGTCCTTCTCTGTCTGCCTCGTCACACACACACAGTAGCAGGCACCCTCCCCCTCCCCGTGACGCGCTCAATAACAAGACAGCATGGCTAGTGCTGCTGCAGGAGG
>JAPZDZ010000006.1:1823466-1838832 GCA_029783805.1 Acanthurus tennentii | reverse complement strand
ATATACCATATACCATATACCATAAAAACAAGCACAGCCAGTAAACAAAAAAAATGTTGTAGTACCTTTGCCTTACAAAGTGATTACAGCCTTTTTAAATTTCAGAAATATTGGATAAGATAACAATCCTTAATCATTCCCACAGTTTAGGGAATTGTAAAAAAAACAAAAACAAAAAAACCCAGTAAAGAGTAAATAAAGATATATAATTAATAAGAAGTGATCAAGCACTGAAAAATATAACATTACAAATAGGAGACTAACACAGCAATACTGAACTTAAACCCTAGCCCCCTAATATTGCACATTGATATTATACTTGAGTTTGATTGCACACTGCAGTAGAGAAGGCTCATCAGGGGGCGGAGATGAACATTATCAGCCTCTCCAGTGTCTTAATGAGGTGGGGAGTTAGTACGACCAGCCTGCTGTTGCCAAGGTCCTTGGGGTGTGTAGTCTTGGATACAGGTACCACACAGGATGCTTTCCATGTCTGTGGTAATTTCATCAGCTTCAGGCTCAGGTTGAAGATGTGCTAAATTAACCAGTACAGCTTGTATGTGTTGGACTTCAGAAGCCTGAAGCTAATGTTGTTAAGACCAACAGCCTTCCTCGCCGTGATCCTCTTGGGCTGATTCCTTACCTCCAGTGTTGTAAAGGACAGGTTAGGGTGTTGCAGGGAGCTGAATGTTGTTGGCAGGGGGTCGGAGGTTGGGGAGGTATTGGCGTAATGTAGGGTGGTGAAGATTAGAAGGTTTACAGCAATGATGACTGGGTAGGGGAAGGGCAAATATCAGGTCAAATTTACTAAATAATGTATTTCAATCATTCTCCCCCTTGTGCCACCCCTCCACTGGGCCTCAGATTCGGGCTTTCTGTGGCTAGAGATGGCTTTAAGGCTTCTCCAAAGGGGACTAATGTTTTCAGTAGTGATATGTCCAGAGTTTCTCTGTTCTTCATCACAAACACTGCCAGTCCTCCTCCTTTTCTTTTACCGCTCTCCATCTCCCTGTTTGACCATATCAGTTGGAAGCAGCTCAGTGTAGCAACTGTGTCTGGAGTGAGCATGTTCAGCCAGCTCGCTGTAAACACAAAGATGCTGCACTCCTGGTACTCACTCGGGTGCTACATCAGTGCTGCTAACGGGTCCATTTTATTTTTGGAGAGATCTCACATCTCACGGTTTCTATTATGACTGACAGGCTTGTATCTTGCTAAACAGCTACCACGTCTCCCCTCCTTTAAATCACAGGGAATTTTTAGTCTCTCCTCCAACAGTGTGTAAAAATCCTTACTGTAGACAATAGGGCCATGTCAGTGCACTTTGTCCCCAGACACTGTCATAAACAGCTCAAAAGTAGGACAAAGGGCCACAGAAAACAAAGCAACCTCAGTGTTAGTGGTGTTCTTTTAGTCAAAGAACATTTAAAAGAATTAAAATAGACAAAAATAAAAGAGGAAAAAAAGCTCAACAGTGAGAAAGAGTTGCTGTAACAAGCTCACAATCACTCAGTGCCATCTTAATAGAAAAGAGTTGAGATTCAGCAACTGACTAGCCTTTTTTGCCAATACTTTTTCAAAAACAAATTTTGATGTACTGCTGATGTAAAAAAACTTTTTTTAAAAAAAACTTTTCTTTGTTCTTTAATCGGGAGACAGGACAGTTGCATTGTGAATAGGATTGGGGGTGCTCCCGGTGCACTGAGGGGTGCAAATTCTCCACCTGGACTAGCTACAGCATTATACTGTTTATACTTAATAAATAAGCAGTAACAAACAACATTCAACATTTTTTAAATTATTTTTATTTTCTCCTCCAGTCAGCTAAGCATTAGCGAGTGACATTATCAATCTTCAATTTCTCATGAGGCCAGCAGTTTTTTAAAGCTTCCTCAGGGATAGGTAGGAGTTCAAGTTGTAGTCGTCGTATCAGTAGTTCAGTAAAGTACCATTTCAAGACTAATATATTTATAGTAAAACTATTCAAAAATGTCAACGAATCAAGATGATAAAGACTGAATCTATTATATAATCTGAATCTATAACTAACTGTCCCACATATCTTAAGCTTATTATAAGAATCAGAATAAACCATATTGACTTGTGTGTGTACACAGACAATACATATGACTCTGGTAGTAGTCCTCTCACACTGAGTGCAATAAATTCCCAGCGTTTCAAAAAAATACAGTTATTGCTAATTGAGAAAATTAGCCATACCAAAACAGCTGGTAGAATTAGTCATGATTAGTGCTTGAAATGCCCTGTATTTACTTGAGTGTTATTTCATTTCTCATCCATGCTGCTTACTCCTACTAGGAATGTTTTAATAAAACAGAAAACCCATTCTAGGCCATGTTTTTTTCCAACATAAAATAACCTCTGATTCATGACTAGTGTGGCAAATAAATAAATTGCTAAAAACTCTAGGCAAATTTGCAAAACATTATAAAACCAAATTTAATGTAAATCCAATAAAGGAGTTCAAAGTTATACAGATTTATTTGGAGTTTGGTGTTTCACTCATAAAAATTATTTATCCTGGGCAGAGCTTCCCTTGTGGCACACACAGTCTTATTGGTTGAGTTAATATTAATTGGCAGAGCCAGAGAAATATAGGCTGCATATAAGTTCCAGGGTTGCCGTTTTAAGATGAGCACTGTGCTTGCAGCAACATGTGATCAATTAAGAATCGCAGCTTGTTGTATCCCCATCTGTTTTGGATGGCTCTGCGCTGGACTGTTTGGCTGTAATGGATTTTTCCTGGGATGAATGTCAGGTTATCCCATGAGCATTCCTATGTATTCATGTTGGCCAAGTCAATGTTTGATGTATCTCTTCTAGCACACTTCTAACATTTTTATTTATCCTTCATCTATATATTATTCTATCTTGAAGTATGCTTCATAAGGGACACAGACTGCAAACAAACAGGTAGTAAGGGAGGAACCTTTTAACTGACAAGAAAGCTTAAATGGTAAAAAGCTTACCACAGTGTGTGAATAGTGTAAACCTGGATGGGCAACCACGCAATAAACCAAGCAAAGTGACTTGGAAACTTGGCTGTTGAAATATGGCCGAGCTCTACAGACTCTTGAATTATGTCCAATGCAAACTTTTAAAGTTTTTTACATCATCTGTACAAAGCAACTATGATTGATGTCAGGATTTATTTAGGCAATTTAGTTATGGTGACGGTTAGGAGACTACTACCTTGTTTACAGTGTTTAAGGGTTTGTTAAACACCATTGTTGTGGTTCAGAAATCTATAGAATGCTGCATATAGTTAATTTACTCTCACTTTACGTGATAGACATGCCAAAATATTTGAATTTCCATTCTTCACATTTTTAAAAAGCTATTACATAGGTTTATTGGACCCCTGAATATATCAGCACTGTATCTGGGATCTCTGCAGAGAAACTGTAAGGATGAAAAATTAGGAACATCCTGTCAGCTAAAGGATAACAGGAAATGTTGGTACAGGATAAGTGTGGGATAGGTCCAGTCTTGAACAGGTGCCAGAGAGTCTGTAACAGCAGGACATGGCCACTTGACATGAAGTGTTTGGCATTGTTAGTGACTCCATATGTATCTGTCTACATATACTCCTGGAATTTCACAGTGTCGTTGTTCTCTTCCCTCTGACATATAATGCATGCACTGAGTGTGGAGAATCCAGATCTGTTATTAAATATTACTAAGTTGCATCCCGTGTCATCTCTTCTTTTGGGACTGATACCACAATCTTCATCATATCAGAAATCTAATCTGATCTGAACTGTTGGTGTGTATTCATATGTGTGTGAGATGGACTTTAATAATGGTGTGCTGAAAGAAGGTTCTTGTTGTTTACCAATATATATATATATTAGATGCTTGCTGAAAATGCAAAGCATGGATCAAAATCATGGATCAAAATGCCCATCTAATGTTACTTCTATGTAAGACCACAAATCACTGCCATTAAAATGCAACAGCTGAAATATCAACAGTTTCTCAACAGACCGACATGTTACCTTAGGTGTATCAAGACAGCTTCTTAATGGTGAATGATGATACCTAAAAATGATGACAAACAAAAGACTAGACAAGTGGGTGCTTCCCTTCAAATGCCTTTCTGAAAAGAGGAGGTATTAAGTCAGGTAGAGCACTATTCATATTCAAGCATGCTTCTGCGCATACAGCAAGAAAGACATGGAGAAACTGATGTTTAATCCTTAACTGAGTCTATAACATAAATCATCAGAGTCACAGTGGGATCTTAACAGTTCATTCATTTTTTCTTATTCTGCTAAAGGTCATAAATGGCTCACATGACAGAACCTCTGATTGTTTTCTGCTTTGTACTCATTGCCTTAAATTAGAGACCCCAAAACATTCTTTTACGAGAAACTGGGTTTTTCTCGCTTGGGTAGATCTTTAATCTTTTACTTTGCAGGGGCAAATGACAATAAAATTAACATAATTATTCATTAATATGCAAATGAGTCCAGATGTTCAATAAACAACAGATGTGCACTTCTTATACATAACAGCTCAATATGAAAAACTGCACAGAGATGACAACACAGAATAGGATAGAGAACATGGATAATTTATTACAATGTATTTGATTTCCCTTTAATTTAATTTTAATTTTCAAAAACGCAATGAACATCAGAGATCACACAAAATGACATTCTTTTTCAGCACCAAGCCAAAAAGTCACAATTCTAAACATCCAAAACATCTGGAAGACACCAATTAAAGAAGACTAAGCAAAATAAGCAAACAGACAACCTTACAAACAAATTACATCTTTTTTTTTTTTTTTTTTTTTTTATAAAATAATGTTTTTGACAGGTGCTTAATAATACAGAATGGTGCGGTTTCTCAGCATAATCCAAAAAAGGATGTACCAAGTAAAGTGCAGTTATGTAAATAATCAATTGTAAAGGGCTGTAATTAAACATCATAATAGAAACACATATCAGTTTAAATTCAAATACATTATTCCTACTGTGTTTGAAAGCTATACAGAAGAAAAAAATGCCTGTTGTTGAAACGTATGACTTATCTGCAAAGAAGCCCATGAATACACACAGGACATCTCCCCTGACTATGACCTGAGCACCAACTTCATGGCCCATTTTTGTTGAGTATTATTTGGTTCATTGCTCCTTGGATGTAAGATAAAAAAGTTTTTAATATTAGTTCATAAAGTGATTTTTTTCCCAGTTGTTATAGCTGCACCAGGTTACTAAAAATTCAGTTGTAATAATGAAACCATTGTTATTACGTGCAAATGAGTGTCATCACCTGTGGAGGAGTTCTGGGTTTTGTTCTTGTCACTGTCTTTTTGGAGAAGAGAAGAAAAATGAGAATAATAGATACATTTTGGTATTAAGAACTTAATTTTGAACATGCATTGTATGTTATTGTTCCATCGTGCTGTATACCAGTAAACAGAAAGTCTAGTTTATATTTTGTCTCTCTCTGTCAGTGTTATTTTGTTGTAATAGTAAACTAGGTTAAGTATACTGTAAAGGTTTGGTTGTGCATTAGCTTCACATCCGACTGACAGTATTCTCACTAATGTAGACCATTTTTTATTTTGTTCTGCTAACATAGTAAGAATTTGGCTGCTGTGTTTATCAATTTAGTATAGCCATTTACTTATACCCTTAATACCCATTTAATTCTTTATTGCACCCTTTTTTGCATCCGCTGACCCATAAATGTAACAACACTTGGCCATCATACAAGGATTTAGAACATGCTACAGATATAGCTGTGCTGGTTTTATAACTAAAGCTATGATGGAGCTGCAGAAGCAGCTCTAAACAGTTGTCTGTTAAGTGTTGAACTTAAAAGGGTAAAAGATCAATGGAGCTGTTTTTTGTGCCTCTACCTCTCTTCATATTAAGTGTCCATTAACGTCTCTTGACTGTTCTTGACTTCTTAGCTCAAGGAAAGGAACTGGAAGAAAACTATTTAATGTTGCCGTAAACATAAGCTGGTGTCTCATTCACTGGGACAGTGGCATATAGTGTAGCTCTTAGCTTATGCACACAGCTTGGCTGAGCTTCCCAGATAAAAGACTCCTCCTATTTTTTCGTCTGCCATTCTGTTTGAAAGTTATGTTAATATGCATTGTGTGGGGCCTATTGCAGGGCATAACAAATAATGTGACTTCCCCTCAGGATTTTTTTCATCTGTGCAGAATGGAACTCATCAGGGGATTCAAATAACTACTGTAATACCACTGTTCCTATTACGCTCTTTCTCTGTCTTCACTGCCTCCTTTCTTCCTCTCAAGCACCACCAATTATTTGACTGGCGTTGAGCAAGCTGCTCTGTGAGCCACCTGCTCATTATTCATTGTTACCCCACCAAATCGCCAGAGTTCCCTGTCCCCTAAGAAGAATTTTCAAGAACTCAGTCTAAATCAATGAGCTTTGGTGGCAAGAGGATGCATCAAGAAAACAATAGAGCATGCGCAGTGGCATACTTATTTTACGAGTAAACAGTGTCTGGTTAAAAGGATCCCTGCTGCCTGAAATCATTTGCATCCAATAAAAAAGCACAAAGTGAAAGTTGAAGATGCACATGAATGCCTGTCTCACACATGGGGATTTCTTACAGCTAAAAAATATGCAGCCGATATTTTCTGAACAGCAGGGGACGAAGCACTTTTCAAAGGAATTGTCTTTGCTCCAGACATAAACATTTGAGAAATAACAGAATGCCGGATAATTTGTCTTAATCGGCAAGGTAGATATCACTTCCTGTGTGTGATACATGTGCCCTTATATTTACAGAAGTGATACATGTGGTGTGTTCACGCCCCCAAATAGATGTCAGGTTGTGTTTGGATTCTTTAAACAGATTATTACCATCACTATTTTATCGTGAATTTTGGCAGATGTGCATGTGCTTATGTTGTTGTGTGTATTTGAAAAACACATACAAGTAAAAGAGACATTTTGACATAGAAGCAAAAGCAGGGACACCCAAACATGATACACAAAACTCCATTAGCTCTCAGGTTAGAGCAGTTGGTTTGAAGAAACCTGTATATTTGGCAGCCATAGTAACTAGTAGTAGTAGTAGTAGTAGTAACTAATAACTACTACCCATCCATTGTGATTTTTTTGGAATCTCCATGCTCCACTTACCTGACACTCCAGATTGTTTCACAAAACCATGAGATATATCTTACATGCCCATCTGGGAAACAGCCCATAGACAGCGATTGGAAAGGCAGGTCATTTCAAAAAAAGAAGTTGATGGACGAATGCTCTGCAAGTGAGCCAGCAGGTCAAAGCTAAGAGCTGCTGGAAACCTCTCTCTGTTATTGGCTGCACAGAAGAATGGAAAAGGTTAATTTTTGATGGAAATATCCCTGCATAACAACAAAAATCTAAATGGCTGATAAAAGGAAGAATATTCTTCAAAAACTGGAGCTCAAGGATGGACCAATATCAACTTCAAACTAAGAACCTGTAAGTTTTGCAATTTTCTGTTTTACTTTTTGTCATCTACTAGCGTCTCCTGTAAGCCCATATGCTGAAGTAAGCTTTTTCCCAAATTTAAATTAAAAAAGGATTTGTCATCATTTTCTATGCATTAATAGCTATTGTCATAAATACACATTTCAGTTGATGTTGGACTTTTTCAAAAGTTGTCCGCCAGACTGACCCATCACAAAGACAAAGCACAAGGGCCACGAAGGGCTCCTTATCAGCAATGAACAGGATTGCAGCTGTATATATTAGGAATACTTTTGATCATGTCAGTTAATTTAGTAGCAACAATTAGCTCTTAGGGCATTTAGTTGTTCTATTTGAATAAATCGATGCAAAATATACTTCTTTGTGCTTCTCAGGCTACAACAATAAATACACCTTTCCATGACCAGAGAAGGAAGAGGACTGGATGCTCTGTGTGATGATGGAGACTCAGTTACAACCCAGGCAGAGTTGACAGACATGTTGTGAGTTTCTCAAATATCCTTACAAGTGTGTGTATATGTATCCACTGCCAGTTTATTTGCTGAAACTAATGCAGTCTAATTCAGTGTTTGAAGCTTTTCTGTTATGTTATTTCCAGGCTCAGTGGCAGTCCTTGTCTCTAGGACAGTCGCCAGTGATGTGGAGAAGCTAAGCCAACACCACTGAAGCCTTCCACAGTGTAATCTTTCGGTTTTACAAAAAGAGTATGGTAAGTAAAATTACTGGGAAAACTCACTGAAATACAGAATAGGACAATATAAAAACCGATTGAAAAGTATTTTAAGCACTCAAAATTATTCACGTAATAACTAATTATGCCAACTAAAATGACCATAAACGCTAAAATAAACATGCTAAAAAAAGCATGTTTATCAGGTTACAGGTTACATCAGTATCACTAAAGTGATCACTGAAAGCAAATTTAACATTATAAATGCTAGTGACTATCACCTAAAAATGAAACACATTCTGTCATATGACACAGTGAGGTAGACTCAAATTGCACAACTAAACTGACTTGGTTACTTTACACATGCTCTGTGAATCTTGGTTTCCTTTGGTCATACTGTAATCACCTCTGCACTGGTGCTGTGATTACCAGACACCTACTTCCTTCAACAACAATTCAAGACCAAACTTACCTTCTGTTATGAATCTATCTGTTTTACAGGTGGTCTGAGTGACCTGAAGAGATTGTGCTTCAGAAGGGCTTCAGGATCCACCTGACTACTTAAAGCCTGAATGTAATAAAGCTTTGTAGTACACTAAACAACCTTTAACACCCAAAAGAGAACCATGCCTATACTTGAATGTAAAAGTTGTGGCTTTATAACTGAACTGTGAATTATATGTATGCAAATTGTTTCAAGGAGTGTTCTGGTATTTTAACCTTTTTTTATTTGTTTGTTTGTTTTTGTACATTACTTACATTAGTATAGTTCTTTGTTGTATTAGAAAAATATATGTCATGTTCTTCAATAAAGTTTTTTTTTCATGTTATTAAATTGGTTAATTAAATTGGTTAATTTAGAATTATCTGGTCCATTTAACATCCTGAGAATGGAAATTTAAAGCAGTAAAATGTAACTGTAAGCAACCCCTAACCCTAACACTGTTTCACAGTCAGAATGTATTGTGTTGTTATTCTTTTTGGTATTTTGAAAGGGAATAGAAATGATAACCTGTAGCTTTGGCAAACACTTAAAAGTATGAATATGGTAATGACAAACACGTTGAAAACTGAAAAAATCCAAGTTAATCCAAGAAACACGAACACAGAAGCAGTTAGTGAGCATTTTTCAAGTGCTTAAGCAAATCATTTTGTAAATTTAGTGACCCCACCTTCAGTGGTGTCAATATGGTACAGGGTAAAGTGTATTCCATATAAAAATTCCTTATGGTCCTATTGGTCAGCCAAAGCTAATGTGCACATGGAGGAAAACACAAGGCGACGGTAATAAATAAATAATTGCTTTGATTAAGTTTTATATGTTTATAAGGTTTGCTTGTAATTATTTGAGTAATGTTTCACATTTTTGTCACGTCCACACATTCCAGCTCCACATCCTAATGGTTACTGTTTACAAAAGTTATTGTGTTAAATGCAACGTTCAATATTAACGTTACATTTTCTAACAATACCTCTGTATTGTTTTATGACAAATGCTCTTTGTGTTACTAGACACTTGGAGTCACATCTGTAAAAGACCAGCTTAAAACAGTGTACACTCGCAGTTAAGAGAGACTTTTTTATAAATTTTAGTCAAGATCATGTAATAGACCTGGGCTACATTAGCGTCACTTACCCCAGAAAAACATCAGAGAATCCCCAAATCATGGTTAGTTAAGTTGGTAATGTCTTTACAATATCAGATTTTGTTTCATTTTATCAATCTGAGCAGACTGAATTTTATTAAAAGAAGGGTGGCTTAAAAGAGACAGGCGATAAAACTGAGTGTTATAAACAGAAACTGGTTAGAGGGCTGCAGCAAACATTGAAAAATATTAACATTTTCTTGCAGAAACTTTAAATAAGAGTATTTACCTGATAATAATACTCTTAAAAAACACCTCTTCTTTCTTATCTTTCTCCTATCCAGACATTTATTAATTCTGATTTGGTTAAAATAACTATTACATTCTGGGTCTTTGTTAGTGATGTGTAAAAACCGAGAATCAAGCAGCTTTTCTCCCATCAGACAGTAGCTAAGTGTAGGGTAGCTCAGGGAGCAGAGGCCTGAAGACATATTGGGAACTTCTGGAGGAATAAAGACTCAAAATACAGCAGATTCTGTAATGATCCAGAGCCATTAACAGGCAGACAGGGAGTCCTGAGATTATTTTTAGAACTTTTAAGATTAAAAAATGGATTTCAGTAGATTTTTGGCCGTACATTCTGTTTATCCAGGCTAATTTAATGTTTTTACTTTGGAGAGCGAGTCAGTACTGCAGTACTCACTTGTTCTTTAGCTACAGTGACTTGTTCATCTGCCTCACTCACTCATACATCTTTGAGACGATTAAAGTAACAAAATAAAATGTAAAAATTAATCACTAAAAAAGGATTGTTAGTTTTAGTGTATTTTTATTCAAAATCATGTTTAACGAAAGATTTTTTTCACATCACGACTGGAGATATTTAAGTATGTTGGGCCGATACCTGCCGTAACAAAACAAACAAGCAAAACAAACAAACAAAAAAAGCCTACATATGAATATGTCCATAAGAATGAATATGTTAACATCCATATTAGTATCCTGGTTCTAACAATTTTTTGATTTGCATGTAAATGAATTTTTTTTCTGTGGTATTGCAAGAATTATTTGACTTAATGATTCTTAGCAATTCCATGTCATTTCTGATATATTTATATCAACAGTTGAGAGAGAACCCTCATTAGTTTGTGTCTGTGTTTCACTTTCAATTCGAAGTCAGTGATCTCACCCTCTAAATGTATCACTATATCCTAGTTCTTACTGCAGTGCTCAAGCTTGCATATTTCTGTTGTGCATGCATGTAAAGTATTTATTTAATTAAATACTGCGGCACTCTGATGGTCATTGTGCATATTTAGCATTTTACTGAATAATATGTGAATATAAATGTACCTCTACTTAAGAAAAATCACAAGTGCAGGACATAATTCAAACTGTTTCCTTCTCAATAATATCTGTGTCTAAGTGAATATATATAAATAGTAGAAATTGTAACTTGCAGTAAAAACATTAAATGTATTGTATGTCTATGCAGTAAAGAAGCAGTAGATTTCAAAGTCAAAATAAACCCCCTGAACCAATTCTGTGAACATATTAAGATAGCCTGAGAACACAGGTTGTTTTGTGGTGTTGTGCCTGTGAGGCAGCTTTGAAGGCAAAGAACAGAAAAACACATTAACCAAGAATGCAAAGAAAATCACAATCCCTCCCATTTTCTGCTGTGCGTGGTTGTGTAGGAAGACAGAGGGAAAGGAATAGTTGAAGCATGACCAGCACTGGATCTATCAGCACATTGTTTGTAAAATTAGCTTGACCTTTTTACGTGTAAGGACAATGCTCGTGTTCATGCAGGCGCACACAAAAAACACAAAAACCTTCACGATGAGCAGCTATTGTGAACAGTACAAGGAGACTCACTCTACATCTCCACCAACCAGCGTGTGAAGGGCAGTTGCTTTCTTTTTTTTTTATTATGATCTAGTACATTTAGGGTCAGGCTGGCCTCATTTCTCATTAGTGTTTCCTCTGCATCATTAAAGCTTTCTCCAACACCAGTGAGAAACATTGTAGGATATAGATCACTCTCTTTCTCCCTCTTCATGATTGAATTGCCATTAGTGTTGTGCAGATTACATTGTCTTTTCACCTCAATGATCTAACTGAGAATTGACCTGCTAGAATGAATCAGGTGAGCACATCAATGAACTACAGTAACACAACAGCAAAGTGTTTCAAAGAACTGCAACTGCAGCTTTCACATCCTTCTGATATCACAAAAAAAGCCTTTAGAGCCTTCTTTATGAGAACTCTATACCCAATGTGAACACTGTTTGATGGCCTTTATTGTCATGAAAATCCACAACATAAGTTAGAACAGATCTTTTTGGGAAAAAAAGATAAAAGTAAAATTGAATATATACATCTTCCAGTACACAAAAAAAGAAAGAAATTTTGACTTCTGTGACATGAGAATCTTGGGTTCAAGTGAAAGTTTCTACTGCAGTCTATCAGCAAATACTATGATTTTGCATGGTATCTTTAAGCATGTCGCACATATGTTCTGGTTATTATCAGGAAGAGCAGGTCACTTGGGTAATGCCAAGGATAATCATTTTTAATAAATTCTTCCTGTGTTGCCATAGGGAAATTCACACTGAAGAGAATTAAAGCTCAGTAAGCCAAAGTTCAGCAGACTGCCCTGTCTGTACACTGCGAAGAAGTTAAAGATATTTCAAGGATCTTAGGGAAAGTAAGTTTTGCTCTTTGAAACTTTTTTTTCAGGTACAAGGCAATTATAAGCTAATCGTTAGTCATTAACTAGCTGATAGCAAGGACCTTTTTTCTTTTGTCAGTGCACTTCAGGCCTTATTATTATGCTGAACATCTCACACTCCTTATTTGATGTGGAATGGATGTTTGCCATCCTGAGGACCCTCCCAGCAAATGAGGTCAACACGTGGTCCTCACCTGGAAATGGATTAAATTGCGGTCATATATTACAAATGACTTGTCGACTGTCTCGAAACATATGACCCTGTAGAACAAAGCTCTGTTCCCTGATCAAGAACATTCAAGAAGCACAGGGATTGTTGACACCTGCTTAAATGTAGAGTTGGCTCCCAAAGTACCAGTGGTATGCACTGTCAATGTTAATTAGGTTGCAAAATCTCATCTTGGAAGCAGTTGTGAGGTGCAGCGCTGAGCTCTTTTATATGAGTTTGTCGATGCAGTAGTGGTTGTTCTTTAACCACAGGCTTGACCCTGAAGTGAGCTCAAGAGAATATTTTATTGAGTTTGACTTACTTTACTTGGATGTGATGCATTTAGAAAAGCTTTTGTTGATGCTTAAAGCAAATGCTTTCCCTTATTGCTGAAACATATGTAATAAAATATATTCAGGCTAGTGCATGCTGATGTGGAGCCATTTATATTTATATATACTGTATATATATATTTTTTTAGATATACAACTGACATAGATACTGTGACATACTCGCCATTTGTAAGCATTTTGATAAGTGGCTGGATTACCACAGAGCCCAAACAGCAAACCGTGTGACTAGCTACAACTTTTGGTGACTGGGCTGACAAAGACACACATACAGAACAAGAATCATAACTGAAAAAAAAGAATATACAATGACTGATAATTGCAGTAAACTCAAAGACAAAGCACCTCAGTCTTTCATCCTTTGAAGAAAGAAGAGATACAATGAACTAGTAAACCAAATAGAAACCCAAATAAAACATGCAAAGAAACAAATCCTGCTTCATCAGCAAACAGCAAGTCTTCTGTTAAGCAAACATTTCCACAGTACATTCGAGTGTACACAAATGTGAAATGAAAAAATCAATCTTCCAGTGGAATGGCACTGATAACTGCTGTAGGAAACGGTAACTTATGGACCATCAGCTGCACTGTAAAGGTTACCAACACAGGCTTCACAGACACCTCAGCTAACACATGATGGTTAATGGTGTCACTAAAGACACTACTGTCAATTTCCTGAATTATCTGCTGAAGTAGGGGCGACATCTTATGGTAATATTTCACTTGCAGTTAATATGTTTTCATAAAATGACAAATCTGGCTGGCTGTTCAGGTTAACTGTGAGTACTACAGGATCTTTACAGGATCTTTTGCTGCTTTTTAATTAACTACATATTACTAAAAGTGAACTATTTGAGGAGTAATTTGTTGTGTATTAATTTAAAATCACAGTTTTCCCCCCAAAATGTAGAACAGCTTCCAAAATAAATGTTTCATTCACATACTACAAAAAGTCCCAATACCATCCCCCCATTTTATTTATTTATTTTTTTGTTTACAGATAATATTTATAGTGATTCTTTCATTTCTAACCATTTTAGGTAGATTCTAGAATAAACCTCCCACTGCTTCACTTCCCTTGTCTGTCTGTGGGTGGTTGGCTCAGCTGCTGTTTATGGAGGCGGTTGAAGGCCAGCTGTTGAATGTTTCTTATGGAAATATGATAAATGTGTCTCAGTGGTTTCAGGCTGTTGTCAGTATTGTTTACAGTCCATGGACAAGTTTGAAACACAACTGCTTAATTCAACAACAACTAATATAAAACTATAGTAATGCGTACATAGTAAAATGCGACCAAAGAACCCATTAGTCTACCTCGAAAGTGCTGTGTACTAATTGAAATCCTGTGTTAAAATTTTGGGTAGCATGAACTTTAGTCTGACCTCCGCCATAGAAGTTGATATTACTCTTGCTAAAGACAGATTTTACCCTTTGATAGGGTTAGGGGGGTTAGGGTTAGGGTCATAAATATGAGATTTTTCTATGTTTGCATGCATTTGCACATTGGCACTAGAACAGTCTTTGTACCTGTGACTATCTCTGTTCTTGAACTAACCTTTAAACAACTTTCAGTGTAATCTCAGTCTTGATTAAAAATATTCCAAGCTGGCTCACTTGTGTTTTGGTTCACTCGTTTCCATTGAGACCAAACTGTTTGACCATCACATTCACACTTGTCCAAAAACCCTGCGTACTTGACATACAGTTGCGTGACTGAATAGTACTTGTGTCGAGTATCTCCATATTGTACCTATTATGAAAAAAAATCATATGATGTACCTGTGAACAGTTATTGTATCAACACAAATAAGCATTACGTTACACTATAATGGCCAGAAATCTCCACTTATAGCTTTTACTCAGTACTTCTTAACACTGCAAGTGTTGTGTTCATTGATTCACAAAATTTTAAGTGATTCAAATGACTTGTTCAGTAAATAGTTTTGTAACTCTTGTGATGAAAAACATTGATCTGAAGACGACTCTTCTCAGGCCGTTCGGGTAATAGTGCTCCAATAAATAACCGTTATAGCAACTTTTAATCAACCCATACCAACTTTGTGCTTTAATTAACAACTGCCAGTGTATTGCATGCACCTCTGGTTCTACTATCAGCCATTTCTAAAAATTTAAAGATGAGCATCCTTGTGTTCTTCTTTTACACTATAGGGCTTGTACAGTGTGAGATCATTTGCAGAAGTTAGGTAATACAGTAACTAGAATATTTAGAGTAAATGTTTCCAGTGACAGAGCCATATCTATGACATTAAAACAACATATTAACAACCACCTTACCTCAGGCAGAATCCTGCTGGCAAAGGC
>JAPZDZ010000006.1:1796430-1811437 GCA_029783805.1 Acanthurus tennentii | reverse complement strand
TAGCTGGTTGGCACATGTTTTTAGTACACGGCCAGGGATGTTATCAGGCCCAGCAGCTTTACTCATATTCACTTTCACACGCAAGGCACATTCAATTTTGGGCAAGACCCTAAGACCTCACTGCAGTGCAGTTCACTTGTTGGGTTATCTTTAAGAGGGCCAAACTGAAACCTTTGGATATAAAAATTCCCCCAATGAAAGGCCAACTGCTTCTGGTGTTTCTTTACCAGTGTTTTAGTAATGTTCTTAAAGTTCTTCACAGATTTCTTAAAGAAATTGTATTTACCTTTGAATCTCATACACCACATATGTATGAGTAGCCCTATTTTTTCCTAATACATCTGGATCAGATGTATTACATCAGAAATCAAATGCTTTAAAAAATAAGTCATATCATCTGTGATTATTGGTGAGAACACAATGTTGACAATTTGAATTAAGAGAAGAATTACCTGCCAGTAACTGTTGTCCCTGTCAATTAGATCTCCAAAAATCAAAGGTGTATTGCGCAAGAGACACCATGACTGAATAGCATTGAGGCCAAGGTCTTTGCTGGCATCATCAACTTTGACTGCACTAGGACTGTTGTTTCTCTCAAAGTATCCATAGTCAAAGCTCTGTATCTTCTCTGAAAGGGTGTTCAAATTTATGGAATTCCTTACCAAGTACTGGAAAAGACGCTTAAGTTCATACTGCACAACACCCTCTAAAAGGTCATGCATAATATTGACTGCATAGTTGTATAGTTATATATAGTTGAACAATGAAAAAACTGCAGTGCAATAAGAGGACAGTATCTTTTTACACCAAATGAGTGGACAAGAGTGAGATTTTGTGCCATGGCACTGTAGTTTAGAGCTCTTTTGTGTGAAAAATTAGGTCTGGGTCATTCTCACTAAATGTTAACTGTAACTTTGTTTTATCAGTTAAACAAAGTCAGCAGCAGTAAGTTGCAGAGAACGATTCAACCATGTCAAAAGGCCATGTAATGCCAAATTATCACCAGTCACCTGAACAACTGAATCTCTCAATGGTGAGTCTGAAAATGGCACCTGAATTCCCTGTGTCTCCAGAGATTTAAAATCATTAACAAGAGGTTGTAATACTGGACCAAAAACATACTTCTTTAAGTCCTCAGTATGAAAAAGCGACACTAAATTATTGTTCATCAAAACTGAATTGAACTTAGTTGGCAAATTTCTTAAAATAAAGTAAATACAGCCAGGTTTGTGTGGTCCCTTTTTGGTCCAGTGGATTTGCTGTTTCAAAATCATCATAATACAGCTGAATTTGGAGTGCATGTTCGTGCTCTGAAAATAATGGGTGATTTCTAAAGTATGAACCATGGTTGATGTCTCTATAAAAGCCATTTTGATGACACTTAACTTGCTGAAAACAGGCACTGAGTTCTTGGTTTGTAAACATTGACTCAAGAGTTCCTAAAATTAGTACGTACAGCTCATACACGAATTTGTCATTGACAGGAACTTGACTGTATACACCTGTGGTTTTATCTAGGCGTGTGTCATAATGCACACCAAGAACATGCTCTATAGGTTCAATGATTTTCCATCTTTTTTAAAAATGTCTTTGCCTTTTTGTTTCTGTATTTAAGAGAGAGAACGGATTTTTTAAATTCTCAAAGCAGTCTTTAACTTTGTTTGAGGGTTTAAGGGTTAGGGTTCATCCACCTCAGATGAGAGACATTTAAGAACAGCGTTCTGCGCTTGAATATGGACATCATTTACAACCTCCTCCATTGAACAAGCTTAACACTGCACAATATTTTCAGACACTCCAGCTGCTTGTACTTGGGCGATAACAGAGCTACACATATCCAATAACTGCCTTTTTTTAGGAAGAAGAAGACCCAGGTAATGGGTCCGTGGCACAAACATCATCTGTGTCAACAGTATCCATACCAACACTATTAACATTATCCATATCAACACTGTCCATATTAACAAGGTCCGTGGCCAAACTGTTGCCATGTGCTCTCAGCAAGTGTTTCTTTAACCGAGAATATGTGTAAAGAAACAGATGAACAGTCACATTCCCCACATTTGAAATGCAGTTTTAGGACATTCAGACTGGGACATCCAAACAGGTCATGACCCACTAAGAGAAAAGTAGGAGTGTCTGCAAGTTAATGCTCATGTAACCAGCTGGTGAGTCCTTATCTTTCAAATTGGGGAAGAGGGTGACAATTCCAAGGGCATAGGTAATGCGGACAATGACTGGAGGGACCCAACACAGTTAACCAAGAATAATGCCATTTCACATGTAGATTAAAGAAATTCCCATCTACTATGGGTTAATAGTAAAATAATAAGTTTCAAGAACACTAGAGTAAACAAGTACTAAAACAGTAAAAGTTAACTAACAATGATTGATTACATACCCATGACTTTCAATCATATCTGCTACTACAATGTTGACAAGTTTCTTTCTTGTCAGATCAGAGAGACCTTTGGTTTTGTTGTACTCTTCTGACACATATTCTCCCCCTGGTTTTTGATGCAGAGCCACATAGACGATCTACAACAGATGTCACATGTCAGCCTACTATGAATTATGAAAATAGATCAACATTCCATGTGCAACCTTGAATTAACTCACATCTTTTGCCACCTTACTGTCAGGTGGACCTCCAACCAGTCATCCTCTCCGTGCTTTGGTACTTTCAGTAATCGCAGTAGAAGCTGAACTTGCTGAGCTTATAGACTCTATTGATGAGAATGACCCATATTCAGAGCAGAAGGAGGCCTCAGTTACTTCACTCTCATCTAAGGGAGCCACTGAATAAAATTTAGGGTCTTATGAGAGAGAATGTTTGACAATGCAACATCATTGTAATGCTTTCATGTCTTACCAGTGTGCTCAGTAAATACTTTGAAAGATACTGTAGCAGATCTCAGTAGTTCATCAAAAATATCAGCATCTACATCAACTCCTGGGAAGTTGAGGGACTTTGAGGTCTACATCAATGCTATTTGGCAAGCTGAATTTAGCACAAACTGAAAGAGAACAAAAAGATTCACCTTTAAAGCACTACAGGTTATAAAAAATGGCTTTGATTGTTTAGGCCTGATCACACCTTTATCATTGATGGCAGAAACAGATTTCAAATAAAATATTTACACAACTCGCTGTTGGTTTGAACATTTCATCATGAAGTGTTGGTTTCAAATACATAGGCCTACATTTTACAAATTTCTAGTGCAAGTATCCACCTGATGACAATATTGAGCTATTATTTCACCAACACATACATTAGTCAGTACAAACATGAAAATGAAAGACAGAAATGACTCCTAAGTAAAAAATTGCCGGCGCACTTCCAGCTTCGATAGTTATGGGCAGTGGATCAGTCCCCATTAGCCAGCATTGGACAGCCAGCTAGCATTACTCAATTTTACTGCTCTAGAGGTAAGGTGATGAAATAATGACCTTTTTTTAATCATCTAATGTTGTTTATTTGTTAGTGGTCCTGTTCTGTATAGACGCAACATTTTTTGTTGTGTTGTCAACGTGAAAACGATCTATTTTCACTGTCTGCCATTGCCAGTAACAGGAGATAGGGAACTATCATGGGCTCCGCAAAAAAAACATCACTGACGACATAAAGCAATGGCGGGCGGGAAAAACCGAGTGACTGACGAGATCAACCACTAGCAATCAAATAGTGGCGAGATCAATCGTTGTGGCAACTAGCTTTGAGTGCAGGGGGAAAAGCAGAACCATGAAATTCGATGCAATGGCGCAAAACCACTCTTTTTCAGAACTCCGCAACACAGTTTTCACATGATTTTTTTTAACACCCATGACACCGAGCAGTCCAGTATGCAATTACTTTAAACAGAACCCAACAACGTATTGTGAAAATGCTGCATGTTGGCCAACTTGCATTTTTCTATGACATGATGTGACTTGTCAAAGTTTTGCCTTGGTTAAAAGACATGGGAATGGCGACATAAACTAAACTATGGATTCAGAATAGTAAATGAGTCAAACGCCTCTTCTAACAATGAATGGTGTTTAAGAGGTTGTCACTTCCAATATGACTTAAACAGGTTAACTGGGGCTCTCTCATCCAAGCCCAAGCACAGTGCTAAGTAGCCAGCTGCACATTTCCCAGCTAGCGGCAATGTTAGCAATACCACATTACTTCTGAATTTTATGCACCCATTATACCAACATTTAGAGCCATACAGCCAGGGAACAGTTTCATTGTGTAAAATGACTACTCTCTACTGAATATAGCAATAGAATTCAAGCTTACTTGTTGCCTTGATGTGAGCAGAAGGCAAGACTTGGACCTGCCCGGGTTGTTGGGATAAACTAGGCTATCTGTTAAGATCCATGCAAAATAGACTATGAAATTTGACATATCCATCGAAGTTACTAAGTAAGATCATATTTTCATGAAAATACTAGTTGTATGTGAACATTTTGCTTACCTTCAGAAGATAATTCTGTCCACCGACTGTGGAAAAACATGTCACGGGCAAAAAAGATTTCACGTTTTGCAGCCGTTACGTGAAGGCGTGGCTTATTTTGACACCAGCTGATCGACGTTCCAATTTGACAACATGAAAATGTTACAAATAACACCAGCAATGTTATTTTATAGCTGTGTGTTGTTAAAGTAACACCGGCACTCTTTATTTAACACCATCCCCAAACTTTTAACACTGGCATTTTTACTGTGTAGTCCAAGTATACTACAAAATATAATTCAACTGTTAATTTAAAGGGTAAGTGGTTACATAATGTCACTTTCAAAAATTAAGAACTACTGTAGACACAAAAGACGGTGATGGTTTTATTACATTTTAACCATCTTCAGTCTTTGGAGCTACTACTGGTTATGGGATTTTTCTGCAATTAATTCAATTGTAGCAGTAAGGTAGGCATGATGCAAAGGATGTAGCAAACTACTTGTACAAAAATGATGTTGGAGTGGATACTGATACAGTGGATATAGTGGGTATTATCTTTAGCTTTTTTGTTTTTTTCTGTCTGCAGGAGTTACTTTATATTTCCATGATGATTTGGCATGGTTGCGTTAACATAATTTATAGGGAATGCTGGTGCACTGAGGAAAGCAGCCTGTTGATCATGCCTCTGTTCGTAAGACCTATCTTTTCAAAATATGAAATAATGTTCCATGCCTTTTATGCTAGTTTATTAGACCACTGTATAACTGTTCCATTTTCCGAACACTGTGAGATCAGCCTAGAGTATTAGAAATGCCATTTTTATGAAACCTTATTAAAAAGCTGGTGTTATTCTCAGTTGTTAGCCTCCCTTTCTGTGACTCTCATAATATGTGAAATGGTGTCTGTGATCATCATTATCCATCCCTAAGAATATGACTATTTTATTCAATACAAGTGTCATATTGTAAAATACCACAAATATAATGAATATATTAATTATTCAATTAATTATTTTGTCACTGAAAGGCAAATAAAAGTGAGGATCGACCTAAAAAAAAGACATTCTGTGACACTCTGTATAAAGCTGGTCTACAGATGACGTGGTGTTTGATGGTTTTGGTGTATGAATGACTCGCAATAAAGTCAAACACAAGGAAGATTGTCTCTTCTCCCTTATGAAGCAGTAGTTTCAGTTGAAACAATTGTGAACATTTGTGAAGATGCAATGCAAATTTTTTAAGTCTTACATAGTCCTGACAACCAGAATTTTGCATTGTTTACAGAAATGTTAACTAAAATCACAATTCACTTGTAGAAACAAAGGAAGTCCATTGGATATTCATTTTCATCTCCCTGTAGCACCACAGACCAGACCAGACTGTCTCTCACTCTTCCAGGTGAAATGATACACACACTCCCCTTGAACCACACATAAATATTAAATGCATGAACAAAGACAAGCAGCACTCGTGCAAAACACTCTTGGGAATCGCTTACCTTCTCTGTATTGTTCTTTCCTTTGTAAACCTTTGGTTTGAAGGCCACCATGGGCTCCCCAGTGCCAGCTGAATAAAGGGAAATCATTTGCCCTGTCATCTAGATTCACCTTGCAGCCCTGCAGCAGTAAGACAAGGGAATTAAGCTACAGTGTATTTGCTACTGTTTTGGTGTCTCTTTTTCACCACAGCAGCAAAATCCACCCTATACTTGCCACTGATAGAGTAGAGAAAAGTCACTTTGAAACATCTTGAGTCAACAAGTCTACATATATATATAAATATATATTATTATATGTATGTACTGTATGTATAGATTTATATGTCTAATTTATACTGTACATACCTTTATTTAAAGATTGCATATCAAATCCATCCCTATATTTTCAACATCTCTTGTGGTTTCCCATCCATCAGTTTTCAAGTTGCTTATCTTTGTCAATGTTGAAGTGGCAAAAGGGCAGGCAGAGTTGCCCAAGCATTCCTCTCCAGCATCTTCCTCCAGCTCTCTGTCTGACTTTGTCTGACTTTGTTGGAGAAGAAAACTAAAACAGAGAAATGTCAATTAAGAGTCATCCTGCTGTTGTTGCTTGGACTTTCACTGCTTGTTAGTTACAACCAAGCTCACAGCTGGCCTCCTCCAATGCAGAATCCCCAGGATCAAAGAAAAGCTATTTTCAAGAAAACAGGGGGTTTAGGCATGAGCACACTGGGTTACAATGTGGCTCAGGCTTGTCAAAGACCATATATCTTATTCTAATCATTATTTATTGTCACAATTTTTATTAAGATAGTGTATATTGTGTGGTCAACTCTGGCAAAATTCCCTCTACAGTGACATTTCCATGAGGCGCACAGAGGGCTTTAAATTTGTGTCTGCGCGTGGTAGCACTGTTCTGGTGAGGAACTGTGATGAACTGGAAACCTGTCTGAGATCTCTCAGTTCCTTCCATGCCCTTCATACAGGGATGGGCTTCCGTCCCTAATGACCATGTTAAGGAAAGAGTGGGTAAAAACAATGAATAATTTTGTCCTTAGTGACAACCTTCCTGACTTCCTGTTTAGGCTGTCCTTCTCTTTAAAAGGGAAGCAGGATGTGCATCATTGATTATCACTCGTGCCTGCTGCCTCTCAGCTGTGCAGGCTGGTAGACCAGTTAGGTTTTCTTTAACACCCAGGGCACATGGTTTGTTGTTTGGGTTAGTTTTTTTCTTGTGCTTATTTTCTTTGTTTATTGTACTTCATTGTACATTCTTTCCCTTATTTTGCAATTACATTCTCATTTGAAATTTGTCCTCCAAGACAAAACAGGAATGTTTATTAAATAACATTGAAAGACTGTTTCTGATAACCTTGACAAAACATGCAGCTACTTTCACCTATTATGATAATGTCAGTGAATATTGTTTACCCATTATCACTGACTAAGGTCACACCTACAGAAATAACATTACATTATCAAATTTGTTGACTGATATTTGATTTTATTACCTGGGTTCCGACATTCATGATCCACAGCATGGTTAATTTTAAAGGGAGTGTAAGGGGGCAGCTGCCACTGCTGTGGCTTGCACCCCAGCTGCCTTTGTTGCCTGCAACAAAACTGAGACTTACAACTCTATGATTTTCTAAGTTAGTTCAAGGTCTCCATTACATGAAATCTGAAGCAATATGTGCATCTTTCAGTGTGTCTGTCTTGATAAATATTAAAGAGCTGCAGGTGTTTGACACAAGGTGTTACTAAACATTCAAAACATTGGCATTAAGTAAATGTGTTTTTCTACAGATTGGGTTGAGACGAAAGCCATAATCATGCAGAAATAATACACTACAAATAAAAATAAGATATAGAGATACATTCTTTTTCTAGGGTTTATTTGTTTTATTTTATTTTTAGTGTGCAACATTGATCTTTGAAGGTGAACACATAATTCTGCACACAAAATGGCTGCAGCTGCCATCATCAAACTGGGTATATTTAAGTCATGTAGTGATTAGTTAGTCTATATATCATGCACATGCTCCTACAATATTAAACATAAATGCCTACAATAGATCCTTTCACGCATTGAATACTGTAGGTCAGAGTAGCTGGATGCTGATAAAAAATGAAAAAGGAACAGAAAAACACAGGTATTTATCAGCTTAAGCAAAAACTGCTGAATGCCTTGCAGGAAGGAGAGGTTCTAGAGGAGAGCAGAGTAAGAAGCAGGAGAGGCACCAAACTCACAAGAGGTAGAGATGAGGCCATGTAAGAAAGAGAGGAGGGATATTGAAAGGAACTGAATGTGAAAACTTAGGGACAATATAATTATTATTGCACTGTATCTTTATCTCTGATGAATAACATGCTGAATTGCAGTGAAAGGAAAATGATACATAATTAATTTTTGATAAATTTATGGCATGAAGGTGATTTATTTTTAGTTCAAAATCAACTGTTAAAAATGTCAAGAATTTTTCTTTTTTTGGTAGTTTTTCTTTTTTGTCTTTTTTTCTTTCTTGTTTTGTTTTTGTTTTACAGTACAACTCAACATTCACCCAGTCATGCACAAATTAATACACTAATGGCAGGAGCCTCTCAACAAAGTGCCAACCTGGTCATCTGTGATAAAGACACATTGATGGGAGAAATCTGGGTTTCAGCATCTTGCTCAAGTACACCTTGACATGCAGTCTTAAGGAAAAGGGGATCAAACCACCAATCTTTGCCTCAGCCACAGTCCCAAGATATTTTAAATTTAGTGTAGCAACATAATGATGTATATGTTTTTTTTTAAATAATTAGTTTTGATAATTCCAAGCTATTAGAAATGAAACAAGAACAAACAAACTCTAATACCTAGGAGAGATGCACTGAAAAAGGAAGGATAATTTGTGTGTGTCTTGGATGGCTTGGTGGGTGGGCAGTTGGTTGGGGAAGGGAGTTGTAAATTGCTGGTGAGGTCAGGATGAAAATGGTGACAGTTACCGGCCCTCTTTTGAGGCAGACTGAAACAGCACCTTTTTTGGCTTTGGCAACCTCACATTACAGTGTGACATTGTTACCATTGAGTGAGTAAGAGCTTCCATGCTCGCCTGGTGCTTTAACAAGTCATTTAACAAACATTATGTCAATTTCTGTATTCATGGCATATTTGTATGTTTTCAGGCTTTCAATAAACGTTGATCTTGGTATCACTGAATGCTTTTGTATGCAGCAACACATTCACTATGTTTGTCACTCACCATGTTCATCTGTTTGTTCGTTATCGAATTTTGCTGCGAGCGTAGCATTGATCTTGCATGGGAGGGGGTGCTTGTTTTTTTCTTGATTCTTTCTTTTTTTCTTAGAGAGGATTAACATGTTTACGTTTTTTTATTTTAATCTGACTCAGCTGCATAGGTAGGGTTTCACTGTATGACACCAGTGAAGAAATATCAAGAAAATATTACATTTATCTTGCTCTTGTTGCTTCTCACTGGTTTTTAGCTTTTTTTTTTTTCTGGAGGGTTAATAAGTATAGTTTTAGTCATATTCTCTATACCTTTTATATGACTCACTGAAATTGAAAAAAAAGTCACAGGGATATTATGAACAACATGATTTTGGTTAAGTGTTCTATACCACAATGATCTTTGACAGCACACATGTATAGAAGAATGTTTCACCTTTGAACAACAGGCCTAAATTTCTCTTTAGAGGGATATGGCACCACAGGTAAATGTCTCTGCTCAGTTCTTAAACCCTGACACTTCAGGTGAACAGCACAAATCAATTAGCTCTCATAATGATTTTTAAACAAACGGAACACAATGACAGAAAAATATCGTCATTTGCCATTTTCAGCTATCTGTCTACTCTGTTTATCTAATCTCCTCTGAATAAAAACTGAAAACCCTATTCATTGTGATATTAACACATTAATGTGTGATTCACGCAGCATTGTACAGTCATACCATGCATGCTGATCAGTTTCATGTTGGCTATGTGAAACAGCATTGACAAGCGTTTAGAGTGTTAATTAGTGTCTCTTTTGAGAGATGGAAAAAAGAACATCTTCATTATTTGGCAAACATTTGCATTTGCTTTGAAATATTCTCAGTCATATGGGATTTGTTTTTGGTTTTTTTGTGGCTTGTGCTCAGAAACTGTTTGTGACAGTAAACAGTAAATAGTAGCTGCAGTTATTCCAAACAAAATAATCCAATTTTTTTTGTGTGTGTTGAAGGATACCTTTCATATTCTAAATCAAGAGATATTGTTGAAAAGGATAGATTGCATTTGAAAAAACATGGATTTTTTCCAAACATATTGTTTTATTAGACTGAAAAGTTGTGTACTGACATGATGCACTAAGATTGTCATTATGTTGTCATGGTTGTTTTTTTGTCCTTTTCAAGTTGGAAATACACACACACATGCACACACACACAAAATTAAACCAGATCTGAAGGCACAGTCAAAAAAGAAATAACTTGGTTATTGTTTCTGTCATGCAGAACCCTTGTTTGTCCATACCTTTGTCTCTGTTGTTCATAAATCAACACTATTAGTCCCTCTTTGCATCTGTCTTTGGAAATTAGACATGAATCAGTATCTGACTATACAAAAAGACACTACCAACTTTTAGCCAATAGTTGTTGATTTTTTTTTTTTAACAGTGATTTTTGTTTACATCCTGAACAGTAACCATGCAGGGACATGTTTTCACCTGATAGTGATATTCAAAGGATTAGTAACATTTAATATCACTGCTTACATTGAGTTTTCCTATATATCCTGGTTGCCTGCAGAACCAGCAGACCTACCAGAACTGGGATAGTGCTTTGTTCTGCATAGTTGATGACTTGTAACATAGTGTTACCTGTTTACTGTAGCTGGGCGCACCCTGGTTTCTTGAGAATAATTTAACTTGAACAGTTGCTTGTTGGTAGCCTTAGCCGTGTGGGCCGCCTGCTGATGATGAATGGTGGTGATACATTATGATGAAAGAATCTTGTCAACAGCCTTTTTGCCACTGCATCCTAACATTACCTAGAAGCTTTTACCCCAACTACTATATTCACCATAGTTTACTACCTTCATCATGTACTGTACAGTGACTACCATAACATTCAGGTACCATCTTTACTATGTATGTATGTATTATGTATCTATCTACACCAAATTTTAATTAAAAGACAGCACAATAATTGCAAAATCAACTCTTCTTCTTCCTCCTCTTCTTTCTCTCATACTTTTTCTTCCTCCTCTTCTTCTTTACCTTTGATTAGTATGGCAAATATAGTTACATTTCCCTTAGAACAGCAAAAATAAAAACTGAATAAAAAAATCAGTTAAAAAAGACTTAATATGAAAAAAAGGAAAAGAAATATACAAATGACCTAAAATGAAGCATGCATGACACGTGACACACAAAGACAGGAACATCAATACACAGTCAACACAACACAGTCAACATAATTCTGCAGTTTTTAAATAAAGTATATAAGGTGAATATTGCACAAACCATAGTATAAATAAACATATTGAGGCAGAGGGGAAAAGTGTAATAAATACTTAGCTACATAAGACTCATAACAACTATGAAAAGACCAAATATAATGAGGAAATAAATAATAAAATGTAATCTAATACTACATTTCTGCTTCATGTGCTGATGGATGCTGTGATGGTGAGGAATTAATCAGCTGTTTGTTTAAAGGCACAATAGATGAAGGGGACAAATAGGAGCTCAAACCAACTGCTTTTACAAATGCTGGCTCTGAAGCATTTGCCTGATGGTAAAAGGTCATATTCCTGATGGAGGATGTATGTTTTGTCATTGAGAATCTTATTTCCTTGTTTTAGTATGATCTTCTCGTGGCTGGTTGGCTAATCTTTTTACTTTATAACTTTCACTGCCAGTAGATTTGCAAATTTTGCTCTTTAGCTGGGCTGTTAAGATGCCGTACCATGAAGCCATGCCATATCTAATGATTCTTTCCAACACTGCATGGTAAAATATCAGCTGGGTCTCTGTACCTAAATCAACAAGTATTAAGGATCAGGTGATTTTGTGTCACACCATGCCCTGAAAAGGTGATTTATTTAAAAAAATACTATATTTTATACCATATTATCAAAAGTAGCCGTGAAATCTAGAGGGGTATGAATAGATTAGTGGCCAAAGCTGGCAGCTAGAAGAAGACTATTGAGCACTTTGAGGAATAGAGTCTGTGGTTTGTTAAAATTAAAAGATATTTTTTTTAAAAGCAAGTGGGTAGTATATAAAAAAAAACTCGATCTGGGCATTATATTTATAATGATCTTGAATGTGAACATGATAGAAAGAATGCAGGGAAATAACTCAGGACGATAACTGTTTGTTGACATTAAAAAATAGGAAGTACCCTGGTATTATGATAGTTTTTCTCAATGACCTTGGTAAAATAGTTTGGTCAAGTATTTTTAATTGACGAATTATTTATTTATTTATTCATTATTTTATTAATTATTTTTTAAGGCTCTGAGACAGCCAAGATTGCAGTTTATTGTGTGGCCTTCCATTTTTTCTTTACAGATTCTCTTTAAAGACAAGTCATAACTTTTTTTTATGAAACTGTGGGTAACAGGGAACAACAAGGACAAGGCATGAAGAAGGGATTAGCAGAAGAGGCCAGATGGCGGAGGGAGGGAGTTCAGATGGAGTCCTGGGCAGCCAGAGCTGAGAAGGGGAGCAGAGCAGATGGGAGGATGAGAGGCCTCATAAAACCATATTACCACCGGCATTACCATTGTCATGATCACAGAAACCATACCAGCAATGAAGCTTATTATGTCAGGCGTTAGATGCCGAAGGACCCAGGGTTGACTGATGCCAGAAAGCTTAGTTTAGAGGGGAGAGAAAGAGTCCAGGAATGGGAATATTTACTTGTTTGATCTAGTTCATCAGAAGTATTGAGACAAGGATCTACTGGGTTAAGTCAGTCAGTAGCTCAGGCAAATACAGGCTGCTTCAAAACAGCCTCAGAGAAAGGGCTTTGTGCCCTGAAAAATCTGTGGTCTGAAATTAATGTGCCTATAGAAGAAAAGGTGTTCTGGGACAGCAGTATTAGAGAATCAGATTTGCTTTTCCTACACTGATAACTTTTCTTCATGTACATGATGCATATTCTGCTTACAGTAAAGCAAAAGCAGATGCCTTTGTAGAATGAAACATGAATCATGAATCCTTTTTCTTTTTCTGATCAGAGGTGCAAACACTGTCCTAGTAAATGGGCTTAATAAAAGGCACATTTTATTTCTGATTGTATATAAACAAATCAAAGGAAAAAAAAAACTATTACCAAGCTGAGGATGGCATTTGTAAGAATCACCCATTTAGTTGTTCTCAGCTCTCACAAGCAAACAATAAGCATATGGTGGCTGGAGAGCAAAACTTGTTGCGTGACAGCTTCTACTGTGATTTAGGTTGAGTTCCTGTGAATTGAATTGAGACACACTACACATATGAAAGTGGAGCGTCCCTTAGTCCAGAAGAGGGTCCCAGTACTCTGGAAGAACTTGAAGCTCAAGACCAACAACTTATATGGAAGAGTGATATAACACTGTATGCAGAGCAATTGGCTGTTGAATTATAACTTCAAGATGGCTAAAGAAACTTCAACCATGAAGGATTTCTATTGGGCTGGGAATGGTTGGTTGGTTGGGCAAACAGTCTCCCACAGCAGGGAACCAGCCTGTATGAGGACGAAATGCCTGTTAAGTACTTAGCAGTTTCAGTTAATTCACTGGAATGTTAATGAATATACATTAAGAAACTGTAGATTGCAAAGGGCAGAGGTAAACAGACTGAATTTATACATCACGTCTCTACTATTTGGACTGACCAAAGCATTTACAACACAAGCCACCATTCATTCATTCATTCATTCATTCATTCATTCGTTCATTCACACACTAATGGTAGGTTGCTCCTCAACACAGTGCCAATCATCAGGAACTCAAACACACTCAGACATACACTAGTGGAACAAGCATTTGGAGCAGTTAAAGGTTCAGTATCTTACCGAACGACACTTCAACTGCAGACTGAGGGAGTCGGGGTTTGAACCACTTACCCTCTGATTAATACCTAACTCCTAAGCTACATCCCCATTGGTATAGTTAAATGAATTCTTAGCTGCCAGGTTGCCTGTATTCTAATACTTCATTCGCCCTTTATGTGAATGATTTAATGCAAAATCATACAAACCTATCTAGGTACATTGATTAAGAAAATAATTCTAGAATTATGTTGTATGCTGATGATATTGTGTTGGTTGTCAAGGAAGAGAATAACTTACTAACGTATTTTATATTGTGTTACATGCAGAGTTGATATGGCAGCCAAACAATAATAAAGAAAAAAAGATTACTTTAAAAGGAAAAACATTATGTATTTCAGTTTGGATTAAAGCCATTAAAGTATATTACTTACAAATACACTACCAGTCAAAAGTTTGGTCACACCTTCTCATTCAATGTTTTTTCTTTATTTTTACTACTTTCTACATTGTAGATACATACTGAAGACATCAAGATATATGGAATTGTGTAGCAAAGAAAAAAGTGTTATATGTTTATATTTTAGATTTCTCAAAGTTGCCACCATTTGCTTTGTTGACAAACCCTTGGCTTTCTCTCAATGAGCTTCATGAGGTAGTCACCTGAAATGGTTTTCACTTCACAGGTGTGCCTTGTAAGGGTTCATTTATGGAATTTCTTGCTTTCTTAATGGGGTTGGGACCATGGATATGAGCTCAACTATAGAAATAGAAAGAACAAAAGCAGAGGAGGTGTGGCTGTCTATGTGGACAAACACTTGAATTTTAGAGTATTGCGAAATATGTCAACTGCAATTGACAATCTATTAGAATGTGTAACTATTGAAATTTGTAAAGAAAAAAACAAAAATGTTATAATCAGCTGTATATATAGAGCACCAGGTTCTAGTATTGAATTACTCAAGGACTGGATGGAAGCATTTTTTTCAAGGATGAATCAAAAAGTTATTTTCATCTGTGGTGATCTTAACATTGATCTTTTAAATCCAAATAAGCACA
>JAPZDZ010000006.1:1744691-1788681 GCA_029783805.1 Acanthurus tennentii | reverse complement strand
CAATGTCAGGTGAACATTTTCCATCCACTCTGACTGCACCTGTGCACCAAGCATCATTGATGTACACACAGAGTCCAACCCCTCTTGTCTTACTGGAGTCTTGTGTTCTGTCAGCCCAGAACAGGCTCCGCCCGTCCAGTGCTAAAGCCTCATCTGGTACGTTGTTATTGAGTCACGTTTCTGTGAAGATGAGCGCGCCACAGTTTCTGCTTTCTCTTTGCTGAGTCAGCCTGAGTCTTATCTCATCCATTTTATTGTCCTGTGACAGGACATTTGCCAGGAACAGGCTGGGTAGTGGAACAGCCTTGGGTCCAAGCGTTCTTAGCTTAAGTCTTATCCCGGCTCGTGTCCCTCTCTTCCTGGGTTGACCACACTGATTGCGATGATGTCTGGTCCGAATGTTTTGATTTTCTGATCTGGAGATGTGGAGAGCAGAAATCTGAAGAAGAAGAAGAAGAAGAAGAAGAAGAAGCTTTATTGTCATTGCAAGGGGTACAATGAAATTCCGTTTGGCGACATCTCTTGTAGCAGCCACAGTGTCCTATTCATAAAATATTAGGTAACCCACGTAATCCAATCATTGCACTTTCTCTTCTGATATTGACGAGTGTATTACTGTCATTAGTAATACAATTTTCAGTCATAAAAACGAGAGGATCGCTCCTTTTTCGTTTTGGTATGCTAAAGTTGAGGGAGCCATCAGCTGCTGTATGTGTATGCGCCACCATTGCCATGGTAACCCCGCCGTTGCATCTATTTAGAAAAACACCTGAATACTAATGCGACCGAGCGGGAGACTGCTAATTTGGACACATAAATGTCAAGTTGTTTTTCTAAACCATTTTTGCTAATAATAGATCGACCTTCCCACCTCCTGTTGATTGCTTGGTTATATTTTGTAAATGACTTTACTATCAATAAATATAGCTACTTGTTTGATGAGCATCCTTTTTTTTCAGCTTTTTAGTGGATTTTACATTTGGCATGTACCTCTTCTCATGTACTGTTGCAGAAGGCTCTTTAACTTTCACTTTCTCCTTGCAATAATATCTACTCGCATGAAAGATTTGGGAAATTGGATGGGAGTGCTTATGCATTCGAACTAAAAGGAAGCTCATTCAATTTACAGTCACTGTCATTGCTTCGTAAGGTAGGGATATACTTGTAGGGTAGGGAGATGGAGTGTAGACCGTGAAGGGGAATACACATATGACATAAAGTTAAAATTTTTCCTACATCATACATGTGGTACAGCCTGTGCACCCTAGGGGTGACATGGCCTCTACACAACTTGTGCAACCATTGCTCACAGGACACAAAGACTGTAAGTGTTGATTGCTCAGTGATTTCCGTCCTGCAGGTGTGGGGACATAGCTGCACCGATTGTTTGCCCTCTGGGGTATGGATTCACAATGCTGGGAAAGACAGATTACCACGACAGGTTCTGAAAAAGAGCAGTTATTTTTTTTCTGCCTAAGGGCGATGTCACCTTTCTGTTTTGCTATCAGCTGTCAGTGGCTGAACAGCAAGTCTTATTTAGTGTGAGGCAAGAGGTGAGCATCCTATGGGGTTTGTGGTTAAGGTGCTATGAATGAATTCAGTCACCCAGGAACCAGCTGGGCTACAGTTGCTATCGGACATTAGAGTAGGGGCACTTTAACTTTTTTTTTTTTTTTTCTAATCCCAGCAACCAGAAAGCATTAATTTAGTGTCACCCTGGGAACCAGGCTCATTAAAAACCAAAGGAAACTTAGGCGTGCATGAACAGTGGGCAGGTCAGAGGCATTTTTGGGGGTAATGGCCTGTAGTTGAGGAGATGCTGCAGTAAAAGTCTGGTTTAAAAGAATGAAAATGTGATGTGCTTATTAACCACTGTTTCATTCCTGGTCCAAAGAACGGATAAAATAGACAACAAAACCTTGCAATAAATTCTATATGTTTTGCCTAAGACTTTATATTACATGTTGTTGTGACTGAGAAATGTTGATTTCACTAGTTTGGTAACTGTCGATTGCTGCCATGAATAACTCCAAGCTGTAACTAAAGAATGTTGGTGAACTCTGACATATGCTTTTGTGGTTGAGCTGAACCGTAAACAAGTGTTCCCACTTGAGCTGTGCTGACATTGTGCAAGTGTTTTTCCACAGCAAAGCAGTCAAAAGGTGTTAATGATGGCACTGTGCACAGCACAGCCTGTCATCTGCAGCTCAACATCTAAAAGCTCAGTGTTACTTTTTCCTGTTGTATTCTTCTTCATGCCAATATTTTAAACCTATCTTTCTTCTAAATATATGCCCAGTTCTTATTGTATGGACAAATTTTTATGAAACAGCACAGCCTTTAACGTGAAGCATCCATAATAATAAATCATTAGTTTGCATTAGCATTATTTTAACTTAGCCAACACAGCAACACAAGTAATGAGAAATTAGTAAAATAAAGCTTATATGTCAATATTAAAATGAGGTAAATCATAGTGGGTAGGTGAAAGAATATGGGAATTTACATTTACAAATTTAACTTTAAAAATTATCACCAATAAAAAAGAGTTATAGGTTTACTATTTTATTCCATCTTTTATAAAGCACAAATTAAATTAACTGGAATATAGTGTTTTTAAGATGCATCAGCTTTCTTACAGGTCACAAAGATAACATAAACAATTAAACAAACAAATCCTTTCAGACAAGAATGATTTCGTTATCAACTGTTACAAGAAACCCTTCATAAACCACACCTTTCTCATAGTCTCACTGATAACCTCAGCAGTGGATTACATTACAGAGCTTTTATGTTGGATTGCTTCACACATTGTCACAAGGTGTTTCCATGATTCTCTTGACCTTCTGCTTATGGTAATGTGTATTTATGGATGGAATGAGAAAAATGATATTGTTGCCTGAAGCACAGCTGCTGTTATTAAACTTAAAGAACTTGAGCAGTTTGCTTTGGGTACTGGATAAACAATCAACTTTAAATAATTTTCAGTGGACTTGGAACTTAATGGACTTAATGAAGGTGTAACATCAAATCTGCATATTTGTAATCACATGTTGATCAAAAGGTTTACTACTATGGGCAAAAACATATTCAGATGTAATTCTGATATATATATGTATATGTATTACACATATATTTATAGATATACTTACTATTCATATTTACTTATATTAAAAACATATTTAAAGGTATACTAATGGGCATTGGCATATGAATGAAAATGAAAATACTGCCAAACAGACTAGTAGCAACATGTCAATACGGGACAGCTGTGGTTCAGAAGGTATGTGGTTTGTCAGGGTTAGCTCATGTCTTCAAAGAACCACATGTCAAAATGTCCCTTGGCAAGACACTGACCCAAATCCATACATTGACATAGATGTGCATGACCTGAGTTCCAGGTTTGCCAGGCTGCACAGAGCATACCAGAGTGGTTACCCTGTTGATTCTGTTAGGCAAGGGAGAACAGAGGAAACCTTAACTAGGCCTTGCCAATGATTATGGATCCATAACAAAAACTTGTGTCAACAGTGCTGACACAATACAACATTCAAAAGAAGATTGAAGACCCCGAATTGATTACTAGAGCAGTTTCAGTTTGAGGCTCAGAGACAACAAAATCTGCATGGCAACACCTAGAGACAGTGATCGCCATTGGTTGTACTATATCAGTGTCCCTGTTTGACTTGGCAATAAATAAAATAGTCAAGTAAGCAGAAACAGAATTTAGGGTCCCTTTCAACTTGTCAGAGTTTTTATGGATGGCCTGACTGTCACAGCATCATTACTGTCTGGATGGCTCTGCTAAGGACTCAATACTTGTTCAAGAATGACTTTCATCCCAACCAGACCCTGATCCTGGGTCCTGAAGAACAGAATGCCTAACAAACACGCAAAGCTGAAGGCATGGCCATCAGTAAGGGATTGTTCAATATATTTATGAATGTTCAAGGGATATATTTATCAGCATGGTATCCTGATACTAGTACAGCATTTAGCTTATCACATTACTGAATACAATTTATCAAATGCACTTTTTCATTTTTTTTGTAAAAGAAAAAAAAGCGATGCTGACAACTTGTTGCCATATTGATATTGAGTTTTCCGGTCAAATTCATATCTATGTTTGATTTTTGTTCAGCCTTGGCAAGAGTGGCAGGAAATCATGGAACGAGAAAGTTCTCTTTCAGTCTAAAATGTTCTCACAATCCCACTATTAGTTTAGTACACCTAAGCAAAAACACAGACTTGATAAAAGTTCTGCAGAACTTGTAGTGTATCCAGAGCGTGAGTCTCAAGAGGGAGAGAATTGAGCAGGCACACAAACACACACAAGCACACCCCTGCACACACACCTGCACGCACCCACCCACACACACACACACACACACACACACACACACAAAAGCAGCAGTGAAGCCCTTCCTTGCAGACCATCACACAAGGCTATTGTCCTTTCAACCTCATCATTGTAGAGGCAGTGAATCCTGGCTTATTCAAGAACCATTAAAAAGCTGTACACTATAAATTTTAGAGTTCATACATGCAATTAGAAAAGAGAAGAGGAGCAGAATCATTTGTTGAAGGTTTGAAAAAATACACATCTTCTACTTCCCTGAACAGTCAAGTTACTGCTGGTGCCAGAATTAACCTGGTGAGGTGCTTTCACCTCCCAAGGATAAAATTAATCCACATTATAATACATATTATGTAAATATTATATAAGTATTTTAAAGCACTACAACATGAAAAAAAAAAAAATCATGTGTTCAGGTACTACTTCAATCTGAAGCAGAAATGTTAGTCACAAACTTGGGCTCAGAAAAGACAGTATGAAATGTAGACACTTACACCCTGCTTCTATGCAGGTGACTGGTACGAAGCAACCCTGTCTTCATTTATGACCTGATGAGTGCAGCTCTTAGTGGCACAAAGTTGACTTAACTCCAAATTATCATGCAGCTACTGTATGTGAAAGCAGGATAAATAGCAGTCAAAATCAGTGAGTTTGCAATTCTGTTTCTCTTGACCCATTAAAGCAGGCCAGTGTATCAATTGATAAAAAAGTAGCCTTGTATTCATATTTTAATGTGAAAGGAAGGAAAAAATAATAGGGTGATCAAATTACACAGCACAAATTCTGATGGCTGCTTGCCTGTGGACTGGGTTGTCATAATGTAGAAGTGAAGGGAAATGTGCAATATTTGGTAGTCACGTTGACAAAAAAACATGTTTGGAGTCCTGTTGTAGTTTTGCCCGAATCACGTGACAACATGTCTTTGCAGAAATTGTAATACTTTAATGCTTTATTAGTGCATGATTTGCTGTGTAATGGAAGCCTACAGAATATTGATTCCCGCATTTTAAGTTATTTATTTAAAAGTGTGTTGAGTGAGGATATGGAGCCTTCGGACAAATAATACTTGCTAATTCTAATTTCACATTAGTTGCAACTTTCGGCTTACATTCATTACTACTAATGTGCAATGCTCAAGTAGGCTTCTAATTGTTAATTCTCAGAATGTAAGCATTTGCTCATGATTTTTTTTTATGTTAGCCAGTAAAATTTGTACAGATGACAATATGATATTGTATAGTTAAAGCTAAAGCTAGAGCTGTCAGTCTGTCTAAAAACATATACTCAACAGTGAAGGAAAATGACAAATCAGTTTCTCACTCCTTTGCCATGCAACATCATTATTAAAGAATTAAATGTATAAATTTTTAGGCTGTGCTTTTCAGTCTGGTTTTGGAAAGCTAAATACTGTCTGAGCCTAAGTCAACTGAAAAATGGGAGGGAAACAGGAATTTAATTATGTGCTTGATGGGCCCTTTGACACTATTTCCGGTTAGATTTACTCTTTGAGAATTTGGGGCAAATAGTTGCTTTATAACCTTGTTGTAACAGTTAAATTCGAGAGATTGAATTAGCTGCTGGGCTCTAACTTAAAAAACCCACACTTGCCTGACTGCAATGGGAGAACAGCCCTGTGAGCTGTTAGAACTCTTAATGTATTGAGGCAGAGATTACAGGCATGTTGCTACTCTCTTTGTGAAATTGACTTTTAATTCGTAATGAGCTATTGCATATTAAAGTACTAATGGCCTCTAATGGAAGTTAATTTTATTCCCCTTGGGACACAATATTAAGCAGCATCAAATGCTATGCTGGAACAGGATTGAAAGCATGATATCAAAGATTTCATGAAAAGTTGTAGTTGTTTGATATAATCTACCACTACCTTTGGATGATGCTTCTGGTTGAGAGGATTATGGGTAGCTGCAGCTACACTTTGAGTCAACCACAAAGGACATAAAGACAATTTGCTGCAGTATCTGAAAGGCTGTATAAGGTCAAATATGGACTGCTAGAGCATAGGCTAATTGAATGCACTAAAAATTACTATAAGTATTATAATTGCTTTTTTAGTGCATGATAGATACAACATGAATAAATCATAGCCAGAGGAAGACATTCCTCGGCAGTCTATGGTGTTTCATCAAGCATATACATTGCATAAATGTAACAATGTTTGAGTTTCCTGCCTTTGTATGTCAAAAGGGTTTTAGCCCAATTTGACTTTTCACCAGCTTTTCTCAGTTTGTTTCTCTCAGCGAGAAAAAATAACTCAAATACCATCTTTTTCAATATTCACAAAGTTAGGCTTTTTGCTTCACATCACTTATATAAACTGACTTATGCACTGGTGTTTCTTAATAGATAATAATTATTTAATAAAAAATGACTTAATATTGTACTTAATGACTTACTGTACTTACTGAAAAATAAACAACCATGACAAATTATTTTCAGACTATTTAAGACTTTTGATTTAGGTATATGCCACATAGATTTTTGCTGCAATGTGAAGTATGAAAGCTATGAGTTACTGTAACATTCCACTAGATTCACAATAAACTATAGGATGATTTTTTTATGATAAACATGAAAAATAAGTACTTGCTCATACATAAAGAAGGAAATCAAAAAAGGTTCCTCCAATGAATCTTTCTCAGTCAGTGATGGGGCTCATGCACTAGTCATTAATATGTAGCTTTAGCTGAATGGACTCATCCTTCATCTTAAAGGTTCATATTATTTCTGGACTGGCTAATAAGTTAGCTTGACATTTATTCCATGCATTAATCACCTGCAGTGGATGTTCCATTCAGTTTAACCTTGGCTGTGAGGAGAACAGAAGGAACTTTTGTGTGTGGTTCGCTTATGTCCGTGAACAAGTGATGAACAAAATGCAACCTTTTAATTTCTCATTGTCATGTTATAATATGGATGCCACCTTGGAATAATCATTTGAGGAAAGAGGTGGGTTGTTGTGAATGTAGATGATGTTCGATGATGTCATGTTGTGAGGGACCTCTCTGTATGCACAAACAAGTTTAGTTTAATTGTTGACTATAGATTTAATGGCCTGCAGGTGCTATATGTTCACTGCTGTGCCATTTTTTAGTTGAAAGCCATCAGATCAGTAGAAAAACAAGTTCCAGCTAAATCTAGCTAAATCAATATTGCAATAACACCTCCTGTAAAGACAGTACAACTGCTGTAGTTTGACTTGTAGGCCTCATAATGTAAATACAAATAATAAAAGTGATACAGCCAAAGACAAAACTTTGACGTTTCTTGTTTGGTACAATTACATAATATGATGGATTTTTGTTAAAGATGTTATAACAATATATTTTATGATATTTTACATCATTGACTCTTTCCATCCCTTGCTAATGTATACAATAGAATGGTCAGTTTAGGATCAACACTGATCTGGTCACAGCTGTATGTTCATGTAAAGAATAGCATGAAGTATAGCATTCTGTTTGCACAGAATGTGAAACTAATTGTGAACATAGCTTGTGCATGTGTTCTCCTCTATCATGCTTTGAAAGTTGAAAATATACTCTTTTCATCATCGTACCTTACAATCTGTTTTGGATATACCTGAAACTGATAAGCTTAAAGCAAATTTCCAATCTGAATTCACACAGAAGACCTTTATACATCTTCTGCCAACTGGTGCTATAGGGAATCAAAGAGGGAAAGATAGCTGTCATCACTTAACCTTTCATCTAGAGATTTGCTTGACTGACTGCAAATGGTGTGTGAAACTCAACGTGAGTCTGTTATGAAGTGCTTTGAATTCCCATGAGACTGAACTACTTTTTATTTATGACTCAGATCCCCTAATTCATGGAATGATAAAGCTCATTTGAATTTCAATGTATAAACTTGAGGAATGATATAGTGACAAAAAGCTTACATTGCACTAGATATTCAAAGTTCATCTGACAAAACATTAGACGCATAAAGTCTGTGGCTATTACTCCATTTCCTTCGTAAAGCCTAAGACCTCCTTTTAATGCACAGTTTAAGCTGATAATGCACCTTTTATCCATTAAATTGTATTAATACACAGACAAGAAATTCCTGCACTCCTCAGAGGATTTAAAGGTGCAACTGCAAATACGCTACAGAGATGAGCTCAGAATAACTTTCAACAAATATATGAATGTTTTTTGGCTAATTCTTGGAAAGATTAGAACCATCAAACTGCCATTTAGAAATCCTTGTGTCTTCATGTCTGCTGCTCCCCCCTCAAAATCTGTGCTGATAACACACAAAAGAAGCCCCATATCCTAGTATGGCAAATTACTGTAGGCCCATGAGGCTGAACCTGCCACTCGGCTAAGCATCTGACTCCATGTCACCTTAAGAAAAAACTGTTATTTCCTCTTTCACATCGTGAGACTCAGAGCAAGATGAAGTGGCTCTGATGTTGATGATATCAGCCTTAGGTGCATTCAAGCGCCAACATGTACTAAATCAGGCATAAAATTAATTTCCAGGCTGAGTTTCAACAGGGGCCTGTGTAATAAAGCCAATACCCATTGTAGTCAGAATCTGTGCTCTTCAGTGGGGATCAGTCACTTGATTTCTCTTTCACAAACGACAGGTTTTGTTGTACATCTCCATCAGAAAGCTGTTCTCTTTGATGCACACATGTAATTGTAATGATGAGGTAGAGTCTGGCTTTCTCTCTGTGTTTGTGAACGTTCAGTATGCATGTGTCTGTGTGTATATGTGTTTGTGTTTTTTGCATTGAACACTAGCCAGATTGTTGAATGACTATGGTTTAGTATCCATTTGCTCCTTTTTAAACCTCTGCCTAGTATCACAGATGTTGATGACTAGATTTTGAGAGGCATTTAGTGTAAAATACATGGATTCTATGGGGCTATTTTGGCAATTCCTTTAGCCTAACATCTGTTTGTTTGTTTGTTTTTTTCCAAAAATCTAATTGATTTTGAACAACTGGCAATTATGTTACTAGTTATGTATCAGCAGATTATTGTAATTAACTGCCTGATTTTTTTTTTTTTTTAGCCAATTCAACTTCGAAAGTCACAATTTCCCAGAGCCCAAATTCAAATTTAAAAAATGCAGAAAGCAGCAAACCCTAACATTTAAGTAGCTGAACATTGTAAATGAACATTTTTTAATATCATGACAGATTTAAATGCTAAACTAATTTATTAAATAGTTGGATATTAATGAATAGTTAAGTAAGTTTAGCAATGCTAAACCCCAGCTTTAAGAAATTCCCATGTTGATCTATTGTTGCGCCAAACTAAAACACTCAGCAGTATTGTACCTGACAATAATGATGCTCGGTGGATGAAGCTTACTGTCATTGGAGACTCCCTCAAACCTTTCATTAGGCCCCATCATGAGGTTTAAATTTGTGCTTCTAGTGAAATGTCTCAGCAAATGAGGAGTGGATTGCTGCAACATTTCATATGAATATTCACATACCCCCAAGCTCAGATATAGTAACTTTAATAACTAATTTTCTGTATGTTTACACCACACCATCGTTTTGCTTAATTTTTAATTTGTCTAGTATCTTGATTAATGACAAAATACCAGCATAACTGCATAACTGCATGATCAATCAGCCTCAGTTGTACTAATGAGCAAATTCAGTAGCTAAAATACTAGACGAGCAAAGTAAACAGTTTGCATGAGCATAGTTTATATAGTTTACATGAAAATTAAAGTTAAGCATCATTCTCTCTTGTATGAGAACTTTTTGTTTACTTTGAATGCAGTTAAATCCCCCCCCTGTTTGTACTGATGCACAGACTCAAACTGTAACTTCAATCAGCTAGGCTGCATAATCTCAGAAAGTGGGCCCAGCAGGAAATTTGTTTGCAGTTGTGGCAGAGAGCCCTTGTAAACGATGGAAGAATGAAACAGAAGTGTTTTCTTGACAGAAAGTCTGGACGACAGAGGTTAAAATAAAACTGAAACAATAAATGTATTTTCATCAATTCTGTAATTCAATTCTGTAATTCTGATATTTACATATCTATTGTTGCCTGGTCTGTATCAACAGCACTGACATTAAGAGTCACACTTTTTCATTTATCAACTTCAGTTTCACCTTGTCAGAGAAAAGGTTGATATATATGTTGCCCCACAACTAATGTCAAAGGAATGAGCAGTGGTGAGAAGAGGCCACATTGTTTAAGGCTAAAAAAAGGATCTGTTATTTTTTGAGGAATGCGTCACTTGCTGTTTTTATTTATTTATATTTTGAGTTGGCTGTGGTTACAACAATTCAATGGAGCACCAACATTTAAAATGGTGACACAGAAGTGGCTTTTTCAGACTGGGATTGATCCTGATTGCCAGAGCTCTCAGCTCTCAGTTGCTTATATCATTCATCTCTTACCCCTCTTCACTGTATATCCACCCTCTCTCCCCCTCCTCCTCTATCCCTCCATCTAAACTGTCTCGCAGTCTTCAGCACCTGCTTTCTCCCTGTCACAAAGCCTCATATTTTGCAGCTGTCAAGGCCATTTAGACTGAGCCTTTATAGCATAAGCAATTAGTAAACAAGTCCTAATCTTTTCTTCCTTTTACACTTTGCAATGTTGATTCTGCCCTTCCAGGGACCTTAATGCAGAATTTATTCTTGTTTACCTCTCTTACAACTACCAACAACAACTTTACTCTCTCCTGTTTCATATCCAGTTTTTCAGATGTAAATGTGTTGCTCAAACACATGTTCATCTATGCCTTCAACATAAAGTTCTCTTCCTTTTTCAATTCTTTAACAATTGACAACAGTGATTCTCCATGTAAGGATTTGTGAAAATATAGAATGTGATAATGTTGCTACTGGTGCATTTTTCTGCATGGTACAGCATGCCGTTAAGTCAAGAAAACCTGTCGTTAAGTCAAGAAAACCTATGTGTGCTCCAACAGTAGCATCTTATGTTCGCCCTGAACTCTGCTCTTTATCTAACTGCTAAGCTCCTACAAATACATCCTTACATGTGCTGCAGAATGATAACTCTAATGCACCTACTGTATGTTATAATGTCGAGTAATTCCAATTTCATCCTGGTAATGCTTTACATGCCTTAATCACTTCAAGTGTTTTGTAGATATATGAACACCTGCTCGTGGAGTCAGTAGATTGTCTACATGATTGCTGCCTTTATAGAGACATATGGTTGGAATGTATTCAGCATTTACAATATTTACTCAAGTGAGTTAATCTCAACAAAGAACAGATGGGGGAATTTAAAATGCTACAACATCTGCAACATGATACAACATCCACTTTTGGGCTACTGTAACAAATATGTGTGAAAATGTCATAAGCTGCTGCTGTCATTATCTCTTATGAATTGTTACATTTCACAACATTTCTTTAAATGAGCACAAAGGGTTAAATTTTATTCCTCAAATCATCAATTTGCATTTTTGCAAAGCACATCACCTTAGCCACTTTTATGCATTCAGACAGTTAGAGAATATTTATTATAATGTATCATCAATTGTGAACTCAATATTAACAGTGAAAGTTCAATTGAGACCTCTTGGTAACAAAAAAATCAGCAAAAGCAAATTTGATTGTACATGATTCTGGTCCACACACTATAATTATGGGATAGAGCTGCAATTGTAAATACTTCCTGCATAATACCTCCAACCTCACCTCTTCATGGATCACTTCCCACTGATTATGTGAAGCAACATAAGGTGCATGGAGGTTATTTTTCTACACATTTGATAAGACTGTCAAGTAGTCAGCAAATTATTATATAATGTGACAATCTTAAAGGGCCCAGCTGGTGTTACTTAATTCTTTATATCGGGCTGATGTCTAATTATTAATCAGTGCCAACAATGCAAGTGGATTGGAGAGGTTGATTTATTCTAAAAGAGAAAGAGAGGGCTAAACCAACAGCTCTGAAATTATCGGTGTTCTCTTAGTTTTGTCAAATCAGTTAATCAATGATAGACTGTAGACACAATGTGATAATTTATGCTCAGGTGCAGTCCAAAGCGCTTACAATCCTAATTTCTAAACAAACAGTCAGCGTGTGTGTGTGTGTGTGTGTGTACAGGACAGATAAAAAAATATACAGATATTTCAAGATTTCACTTAGGCAAATGCAGGAAACTCTAAAATATAAGCACTCACACCACTATAAAGCAAAGAGAATGAATAATATTTAAATTGTGAAATCATGTTATCTTAAGGTTGAGAAGACTTGGTCAAGGACTATCTATCAAACTCAGCCAAGATAGAATCGGAAAACACTCTGGGAATAGATATAGCTCTATTGGATACTGTATGTCTCAGATTAATAAACCATACTCCCAAATTCCCTCTAAAAGAGCTCGGAGTGCAGTTATATGACATCATGTATGTGGTGCCTGAGTCTGCAACATTCTACAGAGTCAATTTTTCTTTTTCAAAATTGATTTCTTGTACATTGAAGAATGTCAAGTGATACAAATCTGTACATCTTTCACTAAAAAGTAGCCACTTTTACATTTGATTTGCATTTTCTCTAAAATATGAAGTAGAGCATCAACAGCAGCCTTTATCACTGTTCCTCCATGAACAAGTGGTTAAGTGCAGTGAGGTGAAGGGCAATGTCATGTTTGAATCTGGGTGAACTATTCGCCCCACTTTACTGACCATACAGCTATTTAGGTAGAATCTGTTAGCAGTGCAGTATAAGAGGACAGCTCCATCTGTTTAATTAACAGATACAAATATACAGATACAATCTATGTGCAAAATTCCAACAACACATGACACATGCACATTGCAATAGTTACACATACTGCAGTGCAAATTACTCAGGGGCAATAGCCGACTGAGGAGCCAAGGAGTTAAGCTATTGCACTAGAGAGAAAAAAAAATACTTTTAAAATTGTTAGTCTTTGTTGGAGGTGATTTATTGTGCTTCCCAGAGGGTAACAGCTGGAACAGGTGTTGAGCTTATCCAAGGCCATTTTTGTTCTTTTGGAGGAGACTAGAGTGGTTTTAGGGGTGGGGGGTTGCCAGTGATTTTTGGATAATTCATGTATTGACTTTTTTAAGGGGGGATTCTTTTTTGGGTTTGTACTAGAATGACTGAAGTGAAAATCTAATGGTCATGCATTGTTTCTTTTGTAAACATAAAAATGTGAATGCCTGAGGCCCATTAATTTATCTTTAGTGAATAAATGCAGAATACTGCAACCCCAAACAGGACAGCTACACAGTGATGTCTGAACATGAGCAGAAAATCATGCTGAATAGAGCACTTGCATTAACCTGCTTATCTCCTTACCTCTTTCTCTTAATGTGATAGCATTATATAGATTCCAGCTGCTTGAAATGCAATGATTAAGTTTACCTCTGATATTATCACCAGTAAATTAGTTGACAGAGGACTGACTGAAGACCTTCACTGAAGTGGTGGAGGACACATGGGATATTGTTACCTTCTGCTCACTGCATTGCATTTTAACTAACTACACAACCACATACAGCTTATTCAGGCCCAAACACTGCATGTCACATACTATCACATTCTAAATGGTATTTCAATTTAATCAAATTCTCAGTCCCCTTTGGCCAGTCAGTGTCAAGCAGATCACAGCAAATGAATGAATGAATCCATTCTTTGTGTTAATGCAGCATACACTCTGAATGCATGATGTAATTGTTTTTTTCTCTTTTTTCCCTCTCTCTCTCTAGGTAAGTGAAACAAATTGCTCAGGTTGATTGAAAGTGGACTGCCTCGGGGTAGCACATTCAACAACACACCCAGCTCTGGTACAGTACCCAGCCATCTTACTGATGGGCCTTTGCTTCTCTCTATTAAGACTCACACTGACTGAAAAAATCAAATGGCTGAATGTTACACAATCCTTTTCTATTCTTTTTTTTTTTTTTTTGGCCCACATCTTGAGTACAATTGAAGGGTGACTGTAAAATGTATTCCTGTGATTTTGACTGGGTTTTTGTTGGCGATTGTGTAATAAGGTGCATTGGTTTTATCATTTTTCAGTTCTGTTGTCATCACGTAGTTCTGGAGTTTGGATAAGATTAATGCAAGTACTTTGATACAGAAGCTTCATGGCATTTGTTTCTTAAAGCATCTTGTTTAGATTTCATTATTTAAGTGGTAAAACCAATCATGCATAAAGAATGGAATTTTATAGGGAGCATATCAATGATGCAAAAATTAATAAGTAAAATGATGAGTTACAATAAATATAATACCTTTTAGTTTTATTCATTTGTATTGGTATCAGGGTGTTTGATATTTTTTTAATTGGGTAAATGAGCACCCCTCTGCCTCCACACTGCCCACTATCACAACCTTACCCATGTTAATAAACTCCTTCATCGCTGGACATTGTTGCAGGCTGCCTTAACCAAGATAGTGACATTTCTAATTTTACAATTACACTTATTTGATGTGTATTCCATAATGCATTAATGCGCCAGTGGACTGAGTTTAGCTAGGCAGGGTTTTCTCATGTTTTTCACAACATTTACACTCAACAAACAGACCAGTGTGTATGAAATGAGCCACATCATGAGATGAAATGAAATTATTACACTTCTGAAATAATCAGTGATAAAGGTGAAAACTAGCAATAACAAACAAGTTTGCGTTCTCTGTGAAAACCATCATGGAGAAGGTACAATATTCTGACACTAAATCTACTATTATCGCTTTTTCACTTATATCAGACTGCATTTTAGGTTCAAAGTTGTGCTCTGGCTGCTTATTTATCTTTTAATAGAAATTCTGTACAGCCAATGAAACAGTGTGTTCAAGCTTATTCCAATACTTGATATGGACATTAAGCATTTCAATTTATACTTATTTTTCAAAATACAGCATTGTTTTATGTGTGCTTTGTGCTATTTTAAGGTGGACCCAAATGCAGGACACTGACACAGGAGAGAGGTGAAGTTATGAGGGTTTTTAGAAGATACCACTGAATGGAAATGCAGTGAAAATGAGATAATGATTGTGAAGGGCTGAGGACAGATGGGTGACTTGATATGGTGGAGCTTGACTGGACAGGAACAAAGGCAAAGTTGTGAGCACGGTTGGCTGAAAAGGTACAGGGATGCGTGTGAGGCAATCCTGAGGCTTAAGAGAAGTTAACAGCTTGGAACCAACACAAGAAAAAGTTCTTGGGATAACTTCAAAAAGAGGCCTCACAGATAGGATGAACTTTACTTCAAATTATGTGACAGTAAGCAGCTAAGTGTGATAAGCTGAGTGCAGGTCAAGTCCCTTTGTCACATTACCTGCTCCGATTCCAGGTTACACCAAACATGTGCATGAAATACTATATCTGTAGTCATTTCTCCCTCTATATTTTTGTTTCAAAGTTGGCTTTTTCTGAGATGTATTTTAGTAAAACATATGGTCTTGAATGATGATGATGATAAAATATTATAGAAAGATTATAACAACATTACAAGCAGCAGTGTGTTTATCTGATTCTCTCTCTCTTCATTGACCAGGTGTCACTACTTGTCACTTTTTTAATGAAGTTGATGCTCTTCTCTAGTGCATATGCAAATAGATTTTTTGAGTACACATTAGTACGCCCCACTATCATTGACAGAACCATAGGTCAATACACAGGTCAGTGAAACTTCAAATAATAATACGATTTGGGAGTAAGTCACAAACAAACAACCTCAAATCTTAACCTTTAAGTCTCAATGAGTCCAAGTAACTGTCAAACCAGTCCAGAGTCAAGCCATACAAAATTTTAACTGCGTGCCTTAGTTTCTACATTTTATTATCAATTTTAGTGAAAATTGTGGCTTTTTCCCTTGACATTAAAATCTTGATGTTTTGTGGTTTTCAATCAATAACATGCATTATAGCACAGAAGATGTCTGTGGGGATAAAGAGCGATGCAGAGTTGGCCCGCTTTCTGCTGGACAAATAGGTGCCAAACTCCGGCGGTTAGCTTGAAGTGGCTTGCTAAATTATCGACTTTTCAATTATAACAAATGTAACATTTCTACTACAATTTTTCTGTGTAAGTACAAGCAGCAATATTATACATAAATGCTTAGTTCTACTTTCAACCAATTCAAATAACTTTGAAACATAAGCCTTGGGGTCATGCAGAGTTTGAGTTGTGAATCCTTTTCTGCCTAACACACAAATCACACTGGTTACAGTAGCATTTTCAAACCGACATTGTTGGCTGACTGTTAGATATGCGGTGTAGCTGTAGTTTTGTAAACTAAAATGATGTCTGTAACTGCAAATCTACTGCTGCAACTTGCATGCATACTTTGAAGCTGCTCAGTGTGTGCCTGCAGACTTATTTTGTGCATGTTTGTGCATTCGGTCACAGGCTTTTACATCAGTGAAGGAGGTATATGGCTGACAATAGCTAACATAACTCTTGGAGGAGGGGCAAAATTTAAATGTTGTGTACATAAACCTGCAATGAACAATGCTACTGCTTCTGCCTTCAAGTTAGTGAGATAATCTTTGGAACAGAGTGATGAATAAAAAAAATTACAAGTGTTTGACATAGTTTGTGTAATTTTCATCTCGAATCTTGACCTACAACATGAAAACTTTATCATGATGAGCAGACAAGTAATAAGGACAAAAATATTTTGTCATGCACAAATTATCACCATAACTTCCCACTATCATGCTGTCACCTTTTCATAATGAGCAGGCTCCCTCCCTTTGTAGCCCTCTGACTGCCTCGCTTTAATTGGCAACCACTCACAGCGTGTGTCTACACTGCATTGAGACAGTCATCTCTTAGTCTGCTGCAGCTACTGGCTCTGAGGTGAAGTCTCTGCTCTTGTGTTTTACTTCATCTGGCTGCATGTCATCCAGCCTAATTGAGTTCAGATTGACTATAAGCTACCAATCAGTGCAATTAATGAAGGATTGGATTGTGTCTTGTGAGGGCACGGGGTAGACAAATCTCCCCAGTCCTTAGACATTAATATCTGAGCACCAATACAGACACACAATGACTCTCCCACTGAACAGCATGACCAGTCTGAACTGGCCATGGTCATGGCTAACAGAGGAATAGCTTCTTGTAGGCAAAGTCATTATTTTCCACCAAATTAATTACAGTCAATGCATGTACTTCCAACTTTTTTTTTCACTCAATGAACATTTTCTGATTTTGGTTGAGATATAGCTCAGAGTATCATATATCTAGATGTGTAGGTATAATGGAAGCAAATGGTGTTATTGTTGTTGTTTAGAAAGGGTCTGTAGTGATACTCATGAAATGCTTTCTACAAGAGAATAGAGAGAGCTCAAGCTGTTTTGCCAATGTGCACACAACTATATGTATGAATACATTTGTGTCTGCGTGTTTGTGAGTGTGATTTTTTTCGTATTCCTTCTTCATTTAGAACAATATAATAATTATTGGTAGTGGGTAATTCATAATTAAAACAATCAAGTGAGCAATAAATATCATATTAGTTATCTAATGAGCCATCATCCCCAAGAGCATTTCTGTATCACTCCATCCAGCCCTGGCTGTGCTAACACCTGGCATAGTACAGTACTTTTCTGAAAACCTAGAGTTTTTAATTACAGACCTTGGCTTCAGCATGATGCAATTTAGAAATCCAGATGACATTTCATGCACTGTTAGAAATTCCTTTATGCTCTTATTCTAGAGAGACCTAGATTTAATATCCCAAACCATGTGCTCACCCTCAATGACACACTCTAATGTGACAGACAAATAGTGATGTGATACATTGGCTTGATATTAGTGGATTCCACTAATTTAATTTATAAGTTCTTTAATGGACCTTTATTTGCTGCTGGCATTTATATTTGTTTACAAGTATGATGTGCTGTGACTTGCTTGGTTACTGTGTTCATAAGCCATTCACTGAATATGGCAATGATGCTGTAAATTAGGTCATCTGTCACAGAGGCCTTTTTTACTAAAATGGTACGATCTCAGGGTATTTAAGACCATTCGATTTAACCGTGTCTATCCATTTTTGTTTGCGTTAGGTAGAATCATAGCAAAATCTGATAAATAAAGGCTAACATCTTTGAAGACACTATTTCTTTCATATTAGGCTGGTACAATTTTACCTGTTTACTTGGATAAGAAAAAATATACTTTCAGTTGGTGAGAAAATATTGACTCCTTTGTCACCAGACTGTACGAGTAAACATCTTCAAAAAGAATAAAACAAAGCAAAGCATATAAAATAAAATAAAATAAAATAAAATAAAATAAAAATAAAGATTCCCAAACTTATGAACAAACCTTCTTTGTCTACTTGTAAGACATAAAATTACAGTGTTTATGACAGTTAGTTTGTTAGTTATGTTTATAATCCTTTATTAAGCTTTCAATTCTTATGTTTCCATAAATTCAGTGTGTGCCACTGTTTTTTTCAGGTATAACAAAACAGGTTGTACCATTGCACTTGCAGTGATATGTAGTCATGGCTGCAGACTTTAGAAGGTTTTGAGAAATGAAATTGATCATTTTTTGATGATGATTCTCTTGGGCACTCATGCTCTTTTACAACATCTGCTATTCTTACATCTCACTGTTTGATAAACTGGCAGTCAACCTCAGGCACAGGTCAGTTTCAACACTGTGGTCAAGATGGACTTAATGGAACATAATCATTTAAAAACCATAAAAAATCACTGCTGTTGTTTTCATTCAATTCATTAATTTCATTTCTCCATTTTTGACCGAAGTCTTTGTAGCTATTAAGACTGTAACATCAATAGATGGTGTCAGTGTTGTCAGGCTGAAAATCTAAAAATACCATACACAATATATATGAAATACTATAGACTATTGAACATTTAATACATCAAAGCTTGGGAGGATTAAAATAACAGAGAAAAAGAGAGGAACTTCATCATTCTATTTTTACTAACTCCGTGCAGTTCATTGTGATTCTGTTCCCTCTCAGGCATTGTGACCTCCTCTTTCAAAGAGGCTGTGTTGCCTCTGCTTCTGGACATATAATAAGGGCACTTTGTTTTGCTTTATATCGGCATCAGAATATGATTGAGCCATGAGTCAGAAGCCTCTGCTGCACTGCACAAAGGAAGCATTGTAACCCATTGCTCTATTGTTCCTACTAGAGCGATAAATATTGTGTCTTGGGGTCTTGCCCTAAAATCCTCCTATGCTGATTCAGTGTAGATTCAAATATATATATATATCAAACAATGCTGTAGAAAAAATAAGAAGCACATATCTGAGTCCACAAAGATAATCTTTCCATTCTAACACAGTACGCTCCACTGGCATGGCCATTATGCTAATGTGCAAGGCTGCTGAATTGGTTCTTTGGCGTAATGGGAAGAAGCTAATTGAGTGGATTTTTTTGCCAAATTACCAGACGAGGTTAATCATCTGCCATGAGCCTTGATCAGATGTGAACCCACGCATACACAGATACAAATATACTAACAAAAACACACATGCTTCTACAAATGGATGTAGAGGTGTCTACAAGAGGGGTGACTGCACTTCACCTGTATCAGGCACTCCATTTAGCGCACTGGTGCTACACAGGTGCTCACTACTCTGAGACAGACAAGATCTAAGAGTGGAATTGACTGCAAGATGTCAAAAAAAGACATGAATACTGAGCAGTTCTCTCAGTGGCAAAACAGCAGAAGCCTAGTTTGTCTTTTAGTTGAGTCACTCACACATAAAAAGTGGTTGATCCTCAAGGAATACTAGCCAAACCAATGGCATTTACAAAGCTGACACTATGACAGATTATACAGATGATTTTTGCTTAGAGAAGGTGCGCAGTGTGTCACGCAAATGCCTCAGACTTACCAAAATAACTTGCTCATTTACACAGCAGCTTTTATGCTTGTTGCAAAAGAGCAGTGTTGATTAATCAGTAGCAGTTTCTCTACCCTAATCTGGATGTGTATGAGTGTGTGTGTGTGTGTGTGTGTGTGTGTGTGTGCGTGTGTGTGTGTGGGTGTGCTGAGAGAGAGTACACCCTGGATAATGTCACATTAGCATACTTCTATCCCCTCGCTGTCACTCAGTGTAAAATAGAAGACATACCTGTAGAGGCAGCCCTATACTGACTCCACAAATACGTCTCTAATGTCATCAGGAGTCAGCCATGTGTTTCAACACAGCAGCTGACATAACGGCCCACTGTAATTCACTGGGGCTGAACCAGGAAATGGATACATTAGTTTTGATGGAATGCAATAGGTTAGATTCAGGCAAGTAAAACACAATGCAGTGAAAGTTCACATATTCTGCTGATATCACACAAAATGTTAGGCATGATAGGTGGGAGTACTGCAATATCAAAGTTTGACAGCAGGATGACTGCAGCCATCATAGCTAAAACAAGTATGTGACAGCTGCAAAATCTTATATTGAAATATTTTTACTCTATGACACTGCAGACAGACACCACACTGAGGGACTGAAAGGCTGAGACACCGTCAGTTTAGCCTCTTCCTTTGTAATATGGTTAAGACTTAGCAAATGTCTATACTTATATGAAATGATAAGTGGAGCTTTTGCAGATTTTAAAACGTTGTAACCTTTTATCACTGTTCTGATTTATATGTGTAGTTTTGGGCTTCTCTGTCACCATGATACTGAATTAGGAGTATCATGGGTTGCTATCCATGCTGTCTGGAACAGAATAGGAGGCTAAAGACTAATAAATAAAAAAGTAAGACATGACGAAACACAAACCATGCTAAAGTTGTCCTCACAGCTGTTACTGCACACAGCTGTTGTCCTCATGCAGATGCACTGGAACATAAAGGTATGAGTGATCAAGTACTCCGGATTTACAGAAAAAAAGCTGCATTAGGCAATCCCAGGGAGGGTGTTTCAGACAACAAACACTCTGATCTACCTTTTCACAAGTCCAGTGTCGACCCAGCAAGCATGGACTTTGAAATTAACTTTACATGTTCAAAAGATACAAACCCATGACTAGACAGAGCTTACACCAAAAGTACATAAGCCCTCCACACTGAACAGGTCTGTGGAGGGAGGAAGGATCTCTGGCCACCTGTAGGCTTGGGATGTAAAGGCCTAACTGCAAGTCCTTTCTTGCACAGGGCTCTTCCAGCCATGTTATCAAGAAACCCCACTGACAGCAGTTACGTGAAAATCACAGCCCAAATCTGTGCAATTTACCCTTTTTGTTCCCATGTTGAGAGGTGGAAAAATCACATCCAAATACATTTCTCTTGGCCTGAAAGAGCTTGTTATGATCTTTAAAACAAAGAAGGGATAGGTCTGTGTGTGATCCCCTCATGTTACCCATAAAGTAGCATGAAACTAAAGTGGGCCAACAGGGCACATAACTTCATCAGCCTTGTAGCTGAGATAGCAGTAAGCAGCATATCTTTCTTGAATGAAATTGTCCTAGGAGAGGAATGCTCCAGTGGCTTAAGCAGTAACTGAGTGTCACTGAGTGTCACTATTAGGCTTCCCTCTCTTTCCAAAACTACAGTCAAATGCTGGAAAGGCTGTAGATGAAACTGTGTTGATGTCTTCATCCCCAGTTGAACCTCTTAAATGATAAGTGAGTACTTTGTTGTTTTATGAACAAAGCAAAACGCAAGTTCAGACAGCTGGACAGTGATCTACAGGTTTTACCATCTATTTTAATCTTCTTGATGTTAACCTGTTTTTGCTGCTGAGTCAATTTGAGGCACTGTATGTATCATTCAAAGGCATATTGCAGACCTTTCTATCTGTGTCTCTCTAAAATGTTTTTTTCATTTCTCTGATAATTTTAGGATTGAAATGAGTTGCCTATGTATCATGAGGAGGTGCAAACACTAACTGAATAGGCCTCTTGCAACTTGATGGAGGGGCAGGGCTTAGTGAAGGCCGGTAGCATTCCCTCACAAAGTTGTTAAAACCAGATGTTTGGATAACCTTTGTGGCCCGTGCCACAAAGGTTATCCAAACAAATTCTTGCAAGGAAATTCTTCCCACATCAGCTTGCCCCTCTCGGGGACCAAACCTGAGCGACTGAAGTTCCAGAGTCAGAGAAGATGCTGTCACCAGGGTGGTGACAGAAAACACTGTTTCATCGCTCTTTAGGCCAACGGTCAGCTCCAGCTCACTCTCCTCATGTCAGTGACCAGTCATCTGACCTGTCTGAACATGCGCGGGTCTTGGAGGCTTGAAGCAGCATTAATGCAGGTCAGCAGCAGCGATTATGCTATGAAGTGTTGGGCATAAATGTGCCTTGTGATGCAACAATTTTATCAATGGAATAGTGATGTAGATCAATGAGCAAACATCAATGTCAATAATGGAAAGAGGATGGCATACAGCAGTGGCACCTCTCTTACAGTGGACAATACTGTGTACGCCAGTGGAGGACCTGTCATACACCAGCATGTTTAATCTTAACCTGCCAAGTACTTTGGTTAATATCCCCAAACCTATATAGTGTGTTATAATTGTTGTGCCACCACTTTGGCTTTAGTCTTGTTGTGAATTCACGTTTCTTAAATCACCTCTCATCATTTCTGCATTTCTTCCTTTTATCCTTCTTGTCAAGGTCCCTCCTTCTGTTTGCCCTAAAAAATTTTTTTTGAACTTCTAGTTATGATTTGTCTCTCATTCCAGAAATCACATCCTGTCTTTTCACGTGTCATACATATTCAACATGTGTGGGATCAAGGATCATTGAATGTGAGATTTTTTTGTGCTTAGAGTCTTGAGCTGCTGGGGCCATCTGCCTGTTGACAAAAGGGTCAAACAGGAAGAAACACACTCTCTGCTTGCTTTGCAACATGTCATGGAGAAATGCATTGTTTCTCGCTGACAGATTGCAGTTCATCAGGTTTCTGAGACATTTACTTACTGAAAAATGTAAACCTTAGTTACATTACAAATGAGCAAAGGCAAGCACAGTATACTTTATACGCTGTTTTTAAAGATGCAAAGGGCCATTATTAAAAACGTGCATTGAAATATGTAAACATTCCAGGTGTTATTCAGGATTCTTCATACTGCAGTTTCATAACATAATATATAAACATGTTTATTCATTAATACATTGATTTCTTATGCTACTCTGGGGTAGTCTCAGTATTCACAAACCTACGTATATGTAAACCAATGTCAGTTATATAAATCCTCAAATAAATGTATAAAAAATGCAAAGTGCTTTGTGACCATAACAATCTGTATATGAATGTGTTTTGTTAACAGTATGAAATCTTTTGTTGTGTTAGTATAGCATTTTTCAATGTAAATGTATATATGACCTACCCTCTTTCATCTGGATTCTTTGAAGATGAGTTTCATGCGGTCGTACTTTGGTTTTTCTCACAAAATATACAAAAATAAGGGTCTGCAACTAGCGAAATGTCACATTACTCACATTGTGTGAAGCACAATGTTTAAATAAATGCAGAGTAATTTGTATGGGCATTTGTGTGTAAATACATCCAGGACTGTTTAACCCAATAGAATACACAGAAAAAAAAACAGCTTATTGCAATGAAGTTGTTCAAATGTGCATATTTCTGCACCTCTACAACTGTGATCAGTAAACTACAGCTGCACTGTTCTTACTGGGAGTCCATGTTAGCCAACTCAAATTTTTCATCCATTTTTGAGTCCATTCACCTGTTAGTTGCAAGAATGCTTTCTATTGACAAAAACAGTGCTTGATTTGGGGGATTAAATGGTAGCTGTAGACCAAATGATGCAGAGACATTTTGAAGTGATACTCCAGATACTAAATAGACCTGGGTAGGAGAGCTGTACAACCTGATAGGAGAACCAGAGGATCAACATAGGCAGCTTATTTCAAGACACCAGAGCTGATCGCTTTCATTTGTGGAGATTCTTGTATTTAAGAGGCAGCTTTTGAATCTTTTTTTTTTTTTTGTCCCTGTCTATTCAGACCTGTATTGCAGTGTGCAGCTGAGAGGAGGCAGTGCACAGGAATATCAAATTACAATGGGAAGAAAAAAAAATGATTTGACTGAGACATCTGTTTACATGAGAATAAAGGATAACCACCAGTCAAGCAGAGCTGAGTATTAACCCATATCATGAGATTTTAGACCCATCACACTGCTAGCATAGATTCCATTATAATCCAGGTATCAGGATAGAGGAGGATAATACAAATGGGACAACCATTTCTCTCTCCCAGGTCGTCAGATACCAATGTTTTGTCACCTCCCTTGGTACCATATACAGAGGTGCAAGTTACACTTGAGCGCCTGTGTGAAGCACACCAAGCTTTCAGTAAACTCCGGTATAAACCCATCTGCCTATATTTCAGACCCTCAGAGCAACTCCTAAAGTTATCTGTTTATTCCAGTACTAACCTGACAGTGATGCTGCAGACATCAGTCCCATTGGAGAACCAAGGATCTGCAATGTGTGACCTGAAAGCATTGTACTTTCTCTCAGTTCCCAGGTTTTGTTTTAAAGATATTAAAGACAGAAAAAAAGATAATTAACCAAAAATCCATACAGTATATATATTGGCAGTAAGTTTTAATGACTTTTTTCCCCCTTTTTTTAAAATTATTTTTTTCGATATTCAGGGGTATGTTCTTTAGTTGTGGTTAGCGGAGGGCTAAAATACCCTTAGCACCCTTTCAAACAAAGGTAGAGCCAGTCACCTTTGGGTTAGCTGTTGCAAAACTCTACATTTAAGAGACAAGGCCACATGTTCCTCTTTAGAAAACAAGCTGTTATACAAATTTGGGATTTTTCTTTTAACAAAAAAATAATAGTTCTAAATGCCCACCTGCTACCTGCTAACCACTGACCCACCAACAATTTTTATCAAGGTAAGCAGATGAGGCCACTAAAAAACTGGAGTTGCACACTTAAACCAAAAGCCTTATCTGAATTACAGAAGTTTTATGATGTTGTAGCAATAGGACCAGTCGAAAGTTATGTAAAAATCATGTGGTACAGCTCTGTGAAGCAACGAAAGTGAAAGTTTTCTTTATGCTACACACATAAAATATATATATATAAAAAATAGATTAAAAGTAAAAAGAAAATATTAAAATAAGAGTACAATATATACAGTTACTGGTTTTTGCATATTTTCTTAAGGACAGGTATGGCGCAACAGCCTTTGATTTTCTATTGCTCTACCTGCAAGAATGACATTTTATCCATGCTTTGTATTTCTGGATGTCAGACAGGAGTAGTATTAAATCCCAGCTGTGCCAATGGCTTCTCTTGCTCTCTAAAAATCTACAAATGTGCTTTTCTTAATCCAGACCCTGCTCTTCCTTTTCCAGTGCTGACAGGTGATTTACTCTCATAGGGTATATGTGTTTCAGCAATAATGCCAAAAAAAAAAAGATTTTAAATATTTAAAAATGTACCAAGTGTGAAAGAGCTACCAGCTGTACCAGAATTTGCACTCCCCACCATAGCAAGGGGGAAAAATATGTTACTATTAATATTGAAGATATGGGAGTGAGATAAACACATAACGATATACTCTGGTGTCTCATAGAATTTCACACTGTGTTAATGTTTGTCTGATTTTCACTGACTAACACCTGTACAAACCAAGATAAGTGTTTTCACAAATGAACCTTCCACTTAATGCATACCAAGAAATATATGATGCAACGCTAAAGGGTTGCCAGCGATTGCACAATGGTAACTGTGGCACCATGTCCACTGACTTGAAGTACCAAGATGCTGTGCTCTCCAGAACCAAACTGATTTACACTGTAGCATGTACCTTTCAAAATAAAATCAATCATTATTTGCATTTAGTAAACAGATCAGACTATGCACAGCCATCAAGGCAGCTGCGGCTGATTGCAGCATCGGGTATGATTATTTTGCTTTGTTTTTCTTTTGAGTTTAGTTCTGTTGATGTGTGACAACTGTGTTTGTTTTAATGCCTGTCTTGTTTGATGATCACTCGGAGCATCTCATTCATGGGTTTTTCAAGTTTACGTTCCTTGGAGAGCGCAGCAAGGTATGCGTTGTGAACATGCACGTGTGTGAGGTATTTTAATATTGTAAGGATTTAGATTTTTTTGATTTAACTGTGAAATGTTTATTTTATATACATGTTTCTAAACAGTTTCACGGTGCCGTAAGAAGTTCGTATAATGGAAAATTAATAAAGACCTTACACATCGTCATCCAAAGGGCTACTACAATATGTATTGTAAGTATGTGTAACTTTGTGTGTGTATGTATACACACACACGCATACAGATATATGTAGTCTGCAGATGGAATTTGTTGTCTTTCCTTTTTTGTTGTGAATACGTTATCGAATTTCTGTTTCTTGGTACCTCACATGTTTGAAATAAAGACATCAAACAATCAATCAATCAAAAAGAAACAACATATACATTAGTCACAAAAATGTAAAATAACACAATGCAGTGCAATTCATTTGTATGCAGCTATCGTAAAAGCAGTGTGCATTCATTTCGGTAATTAAACCTCCATTACTTCCACCAGGAGCCTGTGAGTGCAAGCAGATCACTGGTACCTGCTTTGATCTTCTGCAGCAGTGCCTCTTATCCTTGCTCTGTGCAAGAACTTCCCAGATACTGCAGCACCACAACACTGTCGTCTGCTTTTGCTGTGTTAACAAGAAAAATAACAATCAACACCAGTCTTCACTGTGTAGTTATGCTGACTACATGATGACACATTTGAGTATGAAATCAAGAATATAGATTAAGCTTCCAAACAGCATATAAGGAAGTTGCAGTTAGCTCAATCTTAATGTCTGATCAGTAACATAAAAAACATCATTGCAGGAGTAACATGAATCCAGAAACAACAAATATATATATAGTCAAATACTGGCAGTAACATACATACTACAAGTACATTTGCTCATAATTTACTTTACTGAAGTAAGGTATTGAGTGGCAGTGGGCACACATGCAGATACAGTGGCTCGTAAGTTAAGCACTTGACAGGTGGATTGCGTTCCACACCAACAGAGCTCAGGACTCCAGTTTTTTGGGGGGGGGGACTTAGTTTTGCACAGAATAATGTCCTGGGTGTATACGTTTATGTGTAATGTATATAAATAACAATATTTATTTCTTTTTTGTTATTTTTATCATATTGTAATGTATGAGGAACTACAAATTCTCAGTTCACAGTACACCCCTGGGTTGCTTGAGCATAACTACATGATCTTGTACTTTGTACTTTACTTGTACTTACTTTTACCTGGTGATTTTCACTGTGTGTGTTTGGCCACTTGCACTTAGGAAAATAAATCTGAATATTTCTAGTTGTATTTCTGTACTGTGTTCAACTGTTACTCACAGCACTTTTGCTATATCTGATATTCTTTTGTACCATAAACTATACCATGTTGATGTTAGATCCACCTGCAGATGTAAATAATGCCTGATGGCTATGTGAATAAATCACTTAAACTCTAATATAACAAACAAACAAATCTTACCCCACAGGCTTGTTTTGATGAAGACTAAGAGCTTCGAGCTCTTGAGCTAAAAGACAGTGAGGAAGCTCCATATCAGCACTGTCAGACAAGTCAGAACAATAGGAAATAAGGAGAAAAGTGCTTTAAAAAGCAAATTTGTCAACTACACCTCACATAATATAATTTTTTTGTGTGTGTGAAGTCAAAAGTAAAGTGATGTTGGTAGGTGAGCATATGACTGTTACAGAGTTGCATGTTAGCTTTTCTAATTTTTTCTAAATTTTGGTTAGCTTAAAATGATAATCCCAATGTTTTAGTTGTTTTTTTTGTCATGATTGGTAAACAGTTACTATTTTGGCCAGGGTCAGCGCCTAAAAACAGCTTTTATGACAGTACACCAACATAAATCAATTATTTTTTTCCTCTCTCTATACTTTCTCAGTGTCACTAAAAACAGCCAAACAAGAAGACACAGTTACCTGCTATTGTCTGCCACCTACCTACATTACTCGATTTTCAAAACCTTTGGCATGTTCACACCCTAAATTTAATAAAAAACAATTAAAGGGAGGGACAGAAGGACATAATTGAATAAAATGAATTAAGAAATGGTGTCATATGGTGTTCTCTCTCTCTCTCTCTCTCTCTCTCTCTCTCTCTCACTGACTCTCTCTTGCTTTATACAGTCCTCTCAAGAACTCCTTTTCTGTTCAAACTAACTGTGTCATTATGATTCAAGCTAGCTCACCTGATAGATCAGTGAACTGATCTTAGGTGTCAAGGGCCTAAAAATTCACACCTTTTTTTAGCTGGATGCCTGGCATGCTGGTGTGTTTTTATAACATTAATTTAATTCATTGCAAATCTTGACATGAGAGAAACAGAGTTTACTCACACAGCAGTATTATTTCATTTTAAATGATTGAAACAACGTATTTACACTGAAAGGCCTATAATCACAGCTATGGTTTATGATTAAATGGGAAAATCGTACTTATGATCACAATTTTGCACATCTTTTGACTTTAATATATGCACAGAAGGTATTTTCAGTCCTCTCCTTGACTGTAATAGTCCTTTATTTTCTTCTAAGAAAGCATTTCATCAATAGTGATGTCCAAGAGATGGCCAGCTTCATCTTGAACAAATGTTTTCATGTTTTGGGGAACTTATAGAAAATTCCTTATTCTCATAGGCTACACCCTTCAAAATCTTTGTGAACATATAAGCTCACATAAATACACTGTCAGTTCATCTTTCTCAGCAACCTGCAGGTAGCAGCCTTGATAAGTATTTTCATGCTGTATAGGATTTCAGTGCAGGTAGACCTGTCACATCTGTTTAGTTAAATATATTTATTTGGCTTAATTATCATTAAGCCTTCATATTCTGCAGCTATTATCAAGGGAAGCACAAAATAATATTTTTTGTTTGTGTGAGTGTGTGTTCAGGTATATGTACTATACAGAAATAGCTATGGAAAGAGTCTGTTTCACTTTGGAATATTTTGGTAAATTCATCTTCAGCTCTTGAGGGGTTGATGAAATGCAATATTGCATTGCCTCCTTCATGAAAACTGAGGATAATTATGTTCAGTTTTGTAATTTGTACTGTTTCTACATTTCATATTACACTTCTCATCTCTCAATACTTAAGTTCATTACAGCTTTATTGTGGCAAATCTTTTGCACAAGGGGCTAGATCCCAGCTAACTTTCTCTTGGATAGGTCACTGGTTCATCACAGGGCTAAGACATAGGAACAAACAACAGTGACACTAATATTCAACTCTAACACAATTGGCTACACTTCACAGACTACACTTGCATTTTTGCTGTGAAACAGCAGTGCTAACCAGTGCACCATCATAATCCCTCACAATGAAATCTTTTACTGGAGATCAAACGAAACCTCTTAGACTTGTACACTGATCTTTAGTATTTCTGTCACTATTGTTATTATTCATGCATCAATCATACAACTTCTTTTATAAAGTAGGAGTTATTCAACTTTAAGATGTGGCCTCAAGTAACTCTGCTGCTAGCTGTTCTGAGTTGCCTCTACAATTTCTTTAAAATGATGTTCCTTATTTTAATCTATTACCATGCATCAACAATGAAAAACATTTTGTAGCTCACAGGACCCGATTTAAGGTAATAGGCCTTCAGTTTTGACCAGATACCCTTGATAGAATTGAGTGCATGGCAGTTTTAATGTGGATATGCAAGAGGAAATACAAGAATGACTAAGTGAGGTCCCAGAGTGCAGAGTGATGTTTATTTCTTTGTGTTTTTCACTCCCTGAAACAGAAACTGCCGCAGACCAATGGAATGAATGAGTGCACTCTCTGAACAATTGGTTACATTAATGGATCAATTTAGTTTAGAGGAAAGTGAAAAGCAAGCCGCTGATGCAGTTCTACTGTAAAAGTGCTGACAATTTCCGAGAAGATCACATTATTACGGGAATAAGCCACTGTGTAACTCAGGAAAGGATTTTTAATGGCTTTGGTTTAAGCTGTTTGGCTGTGTGGTAGTTATGAGTCAGAGTGATATTAATATAATATACAAGTGCCTCATCTAGCTCTTGTTTTGTGTCACAACTTAATGCTTGCTTTAAGTGTCAGTGACTGTTTATTACAACCATCTTCTTCCTTGTGTGATCTTTTGAACTCAAGCTGTTTTTATTCAAGCCAACCTCTTTAAAGGGCATTATTTCTCTTGCATTCCAGTATGCAAAGTAAGTAATGTAATGTAAAACAGAGAAATAGTCTCCACTAAGGTAAAGTTGGCAGGAATAGGAAATAAGCCCAGTCTTTACTGAGAAACCTCTTGTGATTGCCTGTGAATTGTGATTTTAGTCCCATGTGTGTTTTGTTTGGCAGGTTTTAAGAACAAATGAAATCAGTCTTTTACTCATATATACAGAGTTAAGCTTCATCTGTCTCTGAGTATGCTTAGATGAGTTGCTAAAAATTGGCATATAATGCTCCAATGCTCACATTAATTATTTCCATCGCCTCCATTGTCTCAATTGAAAACAGGAAGAAAATCAAGTAATTAAGGGAAACATCAAATGGCATTGTGATTTTTTTTTTTTCGCAAAATGAACAATATGTCCAGTAAAATTTGTTATTTAATAAAATAATTACATGACAAATTACAGATATTGTAAATCTGCATGAAATTACAGTTCTCTCATTTGCTTGAACATATTTGTCCATTAAAAAGTTACATAATCCAAGCTTTATACATTTTGTTCTGCAAAAACAACACAACCAATATGATTTCTAAACCATAAATACAATTGCCAGATGGGTAAGGAGTGTTTGCTGATAGAAAAGTTCTGTGAAGAAGTTTCACACTCCTGCTGGAGTCATAATTATGTGATTAAGTCTTGTTAGATCCTAATAGATGACTTCCTTGTGTGAAAAGGTTTAAAAAAATGTGTGAAACCAATGAAAAAGTGTTAACACATTTCCAAGAAAAGACTGGTGCCGTGCTAAGTAGGTGATGATGAAGACCACGTGGATCCCAGTTACATTAAATGTGTCTCAGCAATTGAGACAAAATATATAAACATAGAAGACCTATGCAATTACAAACCACAGAGGGACGAATATTTTTTATGCTGCTGATAAAATAGCAATTTTTATTTTCCCATAAGCTCTTTGTTGCTCTTTTGACACTGCAAAATACATGTTTAGTTTAGTTTAGAATTCACACTCTTTTGGGACTTGTGCAAAGCAATGACTGTAACAGCTACAATATGTTGACAAACATGCATTGCACTTTGCACTTACATTAAAGATGCTTCAGGAAATTTTAATTGTTTTTAATTTGTTATTTTGGCAAGCCTAAGCAGTAGAGTTTATTGGGTTCACTTGCTGCAAAAACAAGAATTACATCCCAGGTTCAAAACTTGCATAGGCCCTTATGATAATAAAATTTTACTAATTAAGGTACAAGGCTTTGTTGTTGAGGATGTGATTTTCATTAGTGGACTGAACAAATATTATCAAGGCTGAATGAAAAACTTGGAGAAAGGTTAATTTTTTTCTTTTTGCTTTGGGGAAGATAGTCTAATCTAAATAAAGATTACTGATACAGGGTTAACATACTAGCATTGATGAGTAAATGAGTAAATGAAGTTTAGTTATTTCAGCTTTTTATGCCTTGCCACCTAAGTCATTTTGTCAAAGGGGTTGTATGAATAATGTTTAGATAGTTGATGCCTAGTTTGATCTAATTTTAAAAATAATAACATCAATAAAATCTTGCTTAAAAATTGTAGTAGGCACACATGCATCAGTCATGTGTCAGCTGATTCACAGTCACAAACAGGGTGGGAATGAAGGAATGTCATTTTGTTTGCCAGCCCGCCGACATGCCAAACACTCAATTATCATATTGTCTATGCAAAGCTTATTGATCTCCTTCTACATGCATGTGTGCCATTTTTTTGTATTCATGGTTTGGTGGGAGTGATGGCTGCTAAGTAACAAGCTCTTGGTTTGTTTGCCTTTGGCCCTCGTGAGGCTGTGAATCAGCTCTTTGTGTTTGAACAACAAAGCAGACCCAACTGTAGGAAGTCCATTTATTCATGTAATGCACAAATAATACCAAGAAGAATGAACAGGTCATCCAAAGGTCCAAATGCTGCACAGCACTAGATATGACCATGGAAGTCATACTTCAGACAAGGGCTGTCGAAGTTAACGCGTTAATAACGCGTTTACTCAAACTCCTTTTAATGGCACTCATTTTTTTAACGCACAATTAATGCACGCTCAGTCTGTGTCTTGCCATCTCCCGTAGTTTCAGGAAATGGCGCTAAAATAACATTGCAAACAGTTACAAAGCAGAAATGGATACAGAAAAGGGACTTTCAAACGGAAAGTTTAGCTTTAAAGTTCTGCCCGATGGTTCTCTGGACAAAAGTAATTTGTATTTATTGTAAATGTGAACAAAGTTACCACCGGAGCACGTCCAGTCTTAAATACCACATGACTGGAGAGTATCTGGACAGTGTTAGTACTTAATTGTTTTGGAATGTTCCAATGAAAATAAAAAAGCAGAATATTTCCACAAATGAATTATTATTGTCCTCTCCAATTTTTCCAAGAGTATAAGAAACACATTAAATATCTTGTTAGGTTACATATAGAGCAGGGTAAAAAAATTTGCAATTAATTTGCGTTAATTTGAGTTGACTCAGGACACTAATGCGATTAATTGCGATTTAACATTTTAATCCACTGACAGCCCTACTTCCGACATATTAAAGGAAAAGAAAATGGAAAGGACAAAAGTTGATGGTTTTAACCTTTGTAATGTGCTGAAGGATTGTTAATTGCTAATTTGAATATCATCACAGTATTGATTACATATTACTTTGTCTCCATTATCTAGTCCTGAGAGAATGACTCAGTTAGCACAGGTGGGTCATATAAGACGGGCTATAAAACGGAGGCCTCAGCAGATTTGGCACATGAACACTGACAGATTTGGTTTTTTTACTCTATTTATATGCATATTTTATGGGATGGCTATTATATGCATTTAACATGTAACTGTTGTAATTATTTAATTTGAGCATTTATCCATGCTATTACATACAGGAACCTATTCTTAAGGAAGGATAATCATGGCAAACTCTCTCAAACTACCTCTCTTTAGAGAAAACTAGTCTCTTAACCATCTCCCATGCCTTGTTCATTTTGAAAATAATGACTAACAAAAGAAGTAAATCACAATTTGACTGAAGCACCAAATCTTTTTTGATATTTTTTAGTCAGATGTTGTCTTTTTTGTAAAAATTCTTAGTATGGTGAATACAATCAATCTTAGTAATTATAAGAACAAAATTATTTTAATAAACTCAGATTCAATGATATAAAACCTTGAATCTGAGTTCTTTTTGCTCCCATTCATACCTCACTGGAGTTCCCAATCCCATTACTCATAATAAGTATTTCATTCCTGAGCATAATGGCAGGCATGGGGGGAGGACTTGGCAGCACAAGATGACATTAAACCAACACAAAATAATTACTGTGAAGGAGGTGATGAAGAAGTACTCTGTTGTCATTTACAGTCACTGCAGTTGTGTCCTTGAGCAAAGCATCAGAATACTAACAGTGGAACACTGGAAGTGTGTTGATGGCAGCTCCTAGTGACTGTGTCCACTTTACTAAACTAGGAAACAGAATTCATTATCAGCACCCCTCAGTATGATTATTTTTTTGTTTGTTTTTTAATGTTTTTTAAAAGTGGCTGAGAGAAAATTTAAACTCTAAATTAGCACTATGTAGGATTTTTATAATGCTGCATAATGTAGCTGCAGCTTCGGTATGCATCAGGAAGCCTCAATGCTTTCAGTAACCTCTGTGAATCACAGAATTGTGGAAGAACAGTCGTAGGACATCAGAGTGAAAACTAGAGGGCATTTTTCTCCATAAATTATGACCCAGTTTCACCAAGATTACTTTTTTATGAGACACAGTAACGTGCATTGTTAAGTTTTGGTTTCAAAACTACAGCTCGCGACTCAAAGTTACATAGCCCAGTAACAAGCTAAGAGAGGGCTGAGTGATGGAGGCAGAGATCCAAGTCTACCTGTTGCACTACACCCTAACGATAATGATTTTTAAACTACTTTTTGAGGTAGAAAAGTTACATATTGTTGCTTTAAAGTCTCTTAAAAATCAAATAAATTATCTGCCTCTCTTATACAATAAATATATAAATATATATATATATATCTTATCACACATATTGTAGTAGTTACATGCTGCAGTTATTGATTTTATTTTTTTCATAATCAAATAAACCTGCATTTTAAAGGTGTGCAACTCTACATCTGAGAGTGAGTCAGAGTTTATGTTTTGTCAGTAACACTTTTTTCAGCTTGTAAATGATTAGTTGTGAAGAGATCAAATTTATCAAGAACTAATGAGAGTTTTTAAAAAACATTTAATGCAGGTCAGTAATAGACTCTTTTTCTAGAGATGATCAGGTCAAAAGATCAGATGTTCTGTATCACTAGTACCAGAGTAGTCAAAGGTTAAAAAAGTGAAAAACTATGCCAGCTGTCTGGTTAATCTCTGTCCAACTCTTAGACTTCTGGGCTCCCTTTTTGACCCCAAGGGGTCAGTACTTGAGTCTATAACTTGATGTTCTCATGCTGATTATGGTTAATTTTGTTCCACATTGCATATTTCCTATGTTTATTAGACAGCTTAATGAAAACTTAGATTTCTCCTCAATTTTTATTAAAAATCTGGGCAGTGGAAGGCAATGATAAATCACAAGCCATCCATTAACTTTATTTTATTAAGATATCCAATCAACAGGGCACAAGGGCACACGCATGCCGCCTGAATGATACAAATGAAAATTATCGGTAGACTGCACCGGTCCAGACTGAAACTGGTGCTAGACAAATCTTAGCAATTGCATTCTGCTGGGTTAGAGAACTGCTCTTAAATGCAAGATTAATTTGGGTGTGCATCTTCACGGCTCCAATCACTCGGAATGGAAACATGGTGAAATTACAAGAAGAGAAAAGGTACATAAACCGCATCTAGTCAACACAAATCAATGACATTAAATTAAATGGGGAGACAGGGTAAACAGCATATTGAAACACCTTTAATGGCATCCCACATGATTTTTCCATCCATGCTTCTACTTGTAAATAAAGATTCACAAGCATTGCAGTAAAGCTTCACCCCCAAGCAATGTCGGCAGCTGTCCTATATTGTTTACCATGATTTATAATTCTTATCTTGAGCCACAGATTCAAGTCACTGTGATCAATCAAGTCAATATGTTTAGAAATGGAACTAATTCCCCAGTTTGCTTGGTATAGAGAGTAAACTCAAATTGGTAACTTATCTATAGGGTTTGATAGCAGTGCAGTCTGTTTTAAAGGTCTGCTGTTGTACTTATTTCAACACTTCATACTAGATATACCAAATGATTGACCTGTAATCTAAAGTATAACAGTGGAATATTATTTTTTTGTAACATTTTACTCCACTCACTGAGCATTATATCATGGGAAAAAGGCTGCGTTGTAAATATAATCTGTTAAGCCTAATGAAAGGTTTTCTTGCTTGGCAATGCAGTTGTTGCAACACATTTCGATCACATGTAAATGCGGAGTTTATAAAGCTAGAAATGACAGCACACTAATATTTCAGGTATTTGTGTATATTTACAGCACATTCCCCCTTACAGTCATTCACTCATTGGTTTTCTTTAGGATTCGACAAATTTTGGCTAATTAACATTTAATGAGATTTTTCATGACTGACATCAAAATTGTCAGAATGACGATTTTTATATGAATGTTCTGCAAGTGCCTTTATTTTGCTCTGAAAAAGCTCACCCCTTTTAGGAGGCTGCACTGTCTGGTTACTCTCTTCCACAATGGTTCTACATCAGCATCTCTCAATAGCATCATTCAGGTTGAGGCTTGCTCTTATCAGAGTAGAGCTTGAAGTGCTCCCCATGTGCTACAGCAAAAGTGTGGATAAGATGACTTGTTGCAATTGATGATACAATTACACCTGGCCCCTTAGGAAGCTACCCTGATGAAGCACAGACATTTTGTAGAATAACTGTAGCAGGGTTTATAATGAAGTCCGGGAATATGTAATTAGCATGTGTCATTAGATGTGATATCAACATATTGTTTTATCAACTGCACCTTAATTAATATTTCATAAGCTTGGTGCTCATATGGGGGAAAGACAACATGGTAGATTTTTTTTTCATGAGGGCAATTTTATCATCATATTGTTCTATCAACTACAGCTTGATTAATATTTCACAGGCTTGGTGCCCATATAGGGGAAAAACAACACAGTAGATTCTAAGATTAGGCCTTTAAGGGGGTTTAGTCCCCAATGAGAACTTGACATATGTATATGTCATAGTTTTGACACCTTCAAAAATCAGTAATTATATTGGATAGCAATCAAATCATATTTTTCAATATATGATGCTTTAGTTTACAACAATACTTTACTGAGTCACCAATATTGAGTAAATTTTTTTGAGAGCGTAAAACATTTTTGAAAAAAATTGGAGGGTAAAAAATAGAGTAAGCTGTTTGCAAAAGCTGCCTTTAAAACAGCATAGTAAGTTGTGTGGTCTATTGTTGTGTGAAGTAATAATGATAAAAAATTATTACAGATTTTTAATAATACATCTCATTAGAGATAACCCACAGTTAATGAAACTTTAGAGAAAAATCATCAGCTTTAATGACCAAAATTATTGAAAGTATAATGAAGAAACATAAGGCAAATGGCAAGAAAACTCAACTGAAATCAAAGACAAACCTTATAAAAGCTGTGTGGCTTCAATATGAGAAAGTGCACAAGTCACACTTTCTGAAAACTCTGAAAGTAAGGCCTGTATGGCATGAAATAGGAAGGAGACTAATTTTCAAAGCTTTTCACTGCACAAAAACCTTTCTTTACTGTTCAGAATCAACACAGAGCATCGCTATCGTGCCTCAACCCCAAAAGTGGAGAAATGATTTACAGTCTGTAGCCTCTATCTATCAGGACTGGGTCTTGATCCAGCTTAAGCCAGGGTCTGTTTGGACTTAGAAGATGCTCTCTACAAGAGAAGTCCATGCAACTTGACAGAGCACAAACTGATTTGGCAGTGTACACAAGTCTTTCTGTCTGTAAATGTAATTAAATTTTTTGAATGCATTCAGATATTCTTTCCAAAAAATCGAGACCTGTTAAGAAAAGCATTTGCTCTTAAAAATTAACTATCAATATGGTTTTCCGTTGCCAGGTTTAGGGTTGAAGCAGGACACTAAAATTTCACTCACGGCTACAGCTGCTAACTGGTACAGTTAAGGCAATCTGAATAATAGCTTTCCATAAGAGAACACATCAGAATCCAGTACATTGCACACGTTTGGCATATCCTGATCAACACCAGCCTTTCTTTTGTGCCCAAGATAGTTTATGGCAACTAAAACTTTCTCTGACCTGAGGTCAGTATGGTAATTCAGTGCCAGTTCAAACAAATGTAGTCTGTGGTTGCATTTAAGACATTTTTCATTCACACCAGAAAAAACACTTCATAAGCTCAGAGATCAGTCTGTCCAGACAGGGAAATAAACTTCCTTCTGAGTCCTTCTGACTCAGAGGAACTGTTGACTTCACTGCCTGCCCCACAAGTGAACTCAACAGTAAATCTATCTATTTGCTTTATCTTCTGCTTTAGCTATCTTGTTAGCCTCACATTATACCTTTGTCCCACCATGAAAAATCTGCAGCAGTGGCACCATTCTTTTTTTTAGAGAAGGGAGTCAACTGCATCTGCATCTGTGTCACTATATCACTGCTTGGCAACATGGACGGTCTCCAAATATCGGCATCTGTGTAAATACGCTTTCACAGACAGAAGTCTAGAAAACCATCAGCATATATACTAAGAAGAAATGTATTGCACTTGCCTTCAATGCCACTGTCATATTGATCAGCAGGAATCTGTCAAGTACAGCTCTCAGTGAATAAAGATGGCATGCAATGTGTTTGATAACTGCACAAGTTCACCAGGCTGCAATCCTGACTTCCTGATTGTCTTCAAATAAATGGTGGTTTGCAAGCAAGAGGATAATGAAGGATGGTAACTTCCTGCATGCAAAATAAAGATCTGTGTGTTCAGAAACTGCTCTGAGTGTGTGACATAGGATAAGATTTAGTTTAAATACATCTTATGCAAATATAAATCTCTTCAGGGTTCTGCACACCTCCAACAGCCCCACACGACTGCTGCCTGTTGTGAGTTAGCACTACACATTTCTACTGCTCAGTTACTTTTTCTACTTACTACTTACTAATGTAGCCACACTTTGTCATCTCAGCAAGGCCTAGGACCATCTCCTTTACTCTAACCTTCAGAAACATACCTCACAGAGTGCCAACTGTTCCGTCTTTCTATCTTTGCCCTCATCAGCCACAAAGGCATTCATTTTTTGACTTTAACATCTAACTGTAGACAGTTGCAACTACTTCTTGCGAAGAGTATCCCTCTCTCTAAATTGCAAATGCGAGGTATATGCTGTTTGATGGGTGTGGAGCTGTATATCACAGGGATCAAACTGGCTCAAAAGTGTCAAAGCTTGAGGAAATTGCCTTTATGTGGCTTTTAGCTGTTTCATCATGATCTTGAACTGATGTTTCTTCAGATCATTGCCACAGCAAGTTTCACTATATTCTTCTTTGCTATTTTTTCTGGAACTTGATCTGCCTTTGATGGATTTGCTCTGTAGTTGTTCCAGTGCACTATAGTGTCCTTGTCTGACTGGGTGGTTGAATGTTTTTTAAAGGCGCTGAGTGCCCTTCTTAAATTCTTGACTCCACCATTAACAAATTCTTGCTGTCAGAAAGTTTCTCCGAACACCCAGCAAAGCAGAGAGCATTATTATTATTTTTATGGGAATATTCCAAGACATGTAAACCCTGGATCCAGTTTTGTTGAATGGCTCTTTTTTCGCTTGCCAAAAGGCTCCTGTGGGACTGAGGAAGCTTTAACAGTGAAGGACATGTGTCCTTATCTCCTAGATCAAAAATGAAAAAAAAAACAAACAAACAAAAACAACAACTTGAGACCCCGTTGCTTTGGCTCTGTGGCAGATATGCTGTTTCTTTCTGTCTCTGCATTTGTTTCTCTGCTCTTTCTTTCCCTGTTTCACTATCTCTATGTTCTCTTTTTTCTTGTATTGTAAAAATAAAAACAAACAGCATATGTAGTTAAGTAGGGAAGATGTTAATGAAGATATTCTGACAAGAAAGTCCACAGATATACAGTATTTTCACAGCATTTAATCCTGGTCTCCATCTCTCACTCTCTTTTCTCTGTCTTTGCATCCTTCTTTTTCCCTCTTTACATTGACACTAACAAACGAACATTTTATACAGCTAGAAAATTAAACAATGGATGTAATATAACGTGATAATAAGTAAAGGAAACAGAGTATTCATAACATACATTTGATAACAGTAATGTGTAAAGCTTTGTGAAGTCCATTGCCATACACGTGGGTCCAGTTTTGCACCTAGTGCTTGCTCTTACTCCATCCTGCTCTCTCCTCTTCTCTGTCACCCATCTTCCACTTGTTGTCAACCAAAAGCCAACAAAACACCCAAGGTATTTATCATAAAGAGGAAGTAGGAGGATGGATACCATATTAGTCATACTTAACTAACTGAATGTTTGTTTTGGGCAGAGTCAAGTAACATCATTTTGACTGTTTTTGTCTCTTTCAGAGATAAAGAAGCGTATATTTCTATGTGAAACAGAAATTTCTGTATAGTTTTATATAGTTCCAAAGTTCTTAAGCTTCTACTCACTGTCCATAAAGGTACTGTAAATATGTAAAGCCCAATTCTATCAGAAATAGAAACATTGTTACTAGTTTAAAATAATGTGGTAAATCTGTTAGCATGTTAGCTGGCAAGTGTGCAGAACAAGTAGGTAGCTTAGAGAGCTAACAGATAATCTTTGAACAAGCTAGCTACCTGAAGATGCAGGGACTACAAGAAACTAAACATTTTATTATGTTGTATTTGTCTTTTGACAACAGTGAGAGTCTGTGCTGTGTTTCACTGTCATTTATTGTTTGCTAGTTTGTCTCCTTCCCTCTGCTGTTTGTGTTTCACCAAGGGCAGGACTAAGTTCCTCCACACTGAGCAGAGTACAGACAGGTAAAATGAAGAGATTACTCAATTTAACATTAACATCTTATACTTCGTGTTCAATTTATGTTTCCTAACAAGAGCTATTTTTTGTGTAATTTTTCCTAAATCAAAGGTGGACAGATATGGACCTGTAACAGCTGGCATTCAGGCCAAAATATTTGCATTTTTCAACACTCAACCTGAATCTGGCAGTTATTTTTTAAAGGATACTGAGGTGATATTTAGCTGTGCTTGAGCACTCCCAAAAAGAGTTAAATTACCAGTGATTACTGTGAGCTTTAAAAAATGTGAATTCTGAAGAAGAAAGAAAATCTAATATTAAGCTACCCTCTCTAAGGATTATCCTAGGGGTGATCATTGAGTTATGTCAGTGATTAATAATAAACAGAGTGCTTAGTCTCACTCAGATTCATAAATGCACTTTTTGGAGTCTCATTATTCCGAACAACCATAGAAACATGTGATTAATTACCATCTTCTAATTAGACTTGCAGTGTTGGAAAGCTTTAGATGATTTCATCTCCATTCAGATAATTCTCTCCCCCCATCTGCTACAGGCACACACATCAAGCGCACATGCACACACACACACACACTTGCCCAAAATCTGTTGAATAGAAAATAGATGTGCCGACAGCAAGAAGCAAATCAGTTTGTTTGTTTGTTATTTTCCTCTGGCATGAAGTGGGCTTAACACTGACTGAAGAGGGATATCAGAGTTTATGAGACATCTTCACATCTACAATTATTCAATAGTTGCACTCAAGCTGTGGGGTATAAGTGTACGTAATAAATGTACCTAAATATATGTGCCATGAAAATGAGGTGATGCCCTTTAGCGCTCCAAAATGTGCTGAAGTGAAATAGTGGAGCAGAAGGAACTGGATTCTCACCTTCACTTAGCTCTGTGACATAGCTGCTTTCTTGAGCGAATGAAGTAATTGAGTGGTGTGTGCGTCCATTTTATAATCTCACTTCAGCAAACAATATTTTCACCCATCTTGTGTGGCCTGTGAGGAAAGCCTGTGTGGGCAACTAAATGCTTTTAAAAACACATTTTGTCTGCTAACAACAATATTTCAAATACTTGTTGCTTTTTGCAGTGCCCTGCACACCAGAGATACCACATTTTTCTTTCTCAAACGACACTGACAATGGCTATTTCAGGGACTATTTTCTTGGATATAATGCTGAAATGTATTCAGTTCTGAAAATAATGAGGGAGCTGGAGGTGGGCTGCATAGTGTTATAAATACAGATGGATAAAAAAAAAAATAAAAAAAAACTATAACCCCCCCCTTCATTTTCAGTGCATCTGTAGCATCAGTTAGGGATAATAAAACAAAATAAACCCAATCACAAACATGCAGATGAGATCCAGAGCTGGTGATGAATTTAAAGGTTACCACCTACGTTCTGAGCAGCCACAGTATGAGTCCAATCCCACCTCAGATCTGTATGTGAATGCAGCACATCGTGTTCATACTCCAACCTGCATGGTGTGACTGATTTAAGTTTTTCAACTGAGCCATATTGCAATGCATTTTCCTCTCTGTTATGGACTTTTCTAGGCATCTTGTTGCTATGATACAATGCCAGGTAAGGGTGTGCACCAACAGCTATTAATTAAAAGTGTAAAAATCTGTTATCCTGACAGAATCCAGAAAACAAACATGCTCCATTGTATTAAGTTTGTAGATGATTAAGAGTTAATGCAATGTGAAAAGTATCACAGTGCAATGGGAGTTTTAAACATGTGCCGCACTCAATATTTTCCTAAAAATATGAATAATGAGTCGGTGACAAAACAATAAATACAGTCACTGTCATCTGCCAAAAAGACAAATGACTGGAATGATTCACTGCTCAGGTATTTATTTCATCTTTCTTTAGATGACAGTGCCAGTGGCTCAACTAACAGGACTACAGGGACATTTTAATCATCCAATATTACTTTGTTTTGAAGCTGGTTATTGATGAAAAGGCGAACAAACGGATGTGTTGTGGAGAAAACATCAGTCCCATTTTCTTTTGTGTAGCTGTATTATTGTCAAACAAACTTTGTTCTATCACACATTTTCTAGTATTCTTTATGAATTTCATACTGTCATCACAGTTTACTTTGTCCCAGATAAAATAGTTCTATAGCTCAGATAACCTAAATTAAGGTTGAATGTTACTCCAAAAAACATATTGATTTTTATTGACAACTCAGACGAATCAGTGCTTCCTGCAAAAATTGTTTTCAGTCTTGTCTTGTGTCTTGTCTTGTCTTAACAAAGGCTTGAAAGTAAAATGTTTTGAGGTTTCTTTTTTGGCTAGAACTTATGATTGCTGTGTTTTTTGTGCTCTATGGTTCTGCGTATTTATCTAGTAAAGACTGCAGGAGAGCTGACTCACATCAGGATGCTCCTGACAGGTACAGATTTGAAAAATGCATAACGGCAATTTGGCAACTGCAGTTCTCTTTCTTCTTGACCTTGCTCTTGGCTGAGCTTCCCTACCATTGAACCTGACGCCCACTGGATTTGAAAAAATTCTAACTTGTGTCACAAAATACCAATTTTAATAAATTGTATGACTTTTTTCTCAGTCTTTAAAACCATAGGCTTGTTCAGTACATGTCTTAGTCAGGCAAGAATATTATTTTCAAGACAAACCCACTTTTCAGTCTACTCAAAAATGCCATGTTTGGACAAAAAGTTTCAAGCAATTTAAAATATTTGTCTGCACATGAGCTCATAATTTCAACAACATTTGCAGTGTTTCAGGGCTGTAACAAGCAAGTTATATTGTCATGAGTTTCATCATGCTTCACAAAAATCTCAACAGCATGTAAAATGCTGTCAGTCAGGGGAGTAGCTGTAGCTATGCTCTTTCAGTTATGCACCCCTCTTCACTGATATGGTCACTTTTATGTAAAAAAACAAAAAGCAAAACACGACTGCCATTCTTTAAGTCAGATGTTTCTTCGAGACCTTCAACTCATCACAAGTCTGAATGCTAAATGCAAAAAAGATTACAGTAAAGGCATTCTTATGGGGATAAATATGCAGAGAGAGATTAATGCTCATCTTCTTTGCCTTAAAACATTTATTGTCTTAGCCCTTATCACTCATATAAAGAACAGAAAATTGATTTCATAAACAATAAAACGCTGTGAAAGAGCTCATTTTAAGTTGTTGAGGAGATTCTAGGACAGAAGTGACCAACTATGTTTGTCAGAGGGCCAGAATTTTACAAGACAGTCACCTTGGGGGCCGAACCCCCAAATAAAAATTAAATAAAAATCAAATTTTGGCATAACATTATTATTTGATGTTTATTGTTTAAATTTTTTCAATTCATTACAAAACTGAAGGCATTTTTAGCCTTTATGAGTCTGGCTCCTATCACCTATACCACAGTCAACCACCAGGAGTGATAGAGATATTTTGCCTCAACTCAATTCAAGTCAACTT
>JAPZDZ010000006.1:1728408-1744384 GCA_029783805.1 Acanthurus tennentii | reverse complement strand
AAAGTTGATGTGGAAAACAGATCCTTTAATGATGACTGGACTGAAAAGTACGCATTTATCATGCCAACCTTCCGAAAAATGTCACCTGTATGCCTCATTTGCAACGAAACTGTTGCTGTTGCCAAAGAATATAATCTGCGCCACAACACTAATCATACAAATTTCAAGGATTCATATCCTGAGCAGTCAGAGGCCCGACAGAGAAAAATCACTACATTGAAATCTGCCTACTCCTGTACAAGTGGCATTATTACTCGAACTTTAACTGATCAATGATATTTTCCCTTTGATCCTCACAATCATGGAATCCAGTCATGGGCTGGATTTGACGGTTCGGTGGGCCAGATTCGGCCCGCGGGCCGCCAGTTGATGATCACTTTTCTAGAACAACTGGGCCTAAAAAGCTACAAAAATACCGTCTCCAGGAACTCACCAGAATACCTGGCTAAAAAAGCTATGTGCCACCTATATACTTCTATGTACATGTATGTCTGTATCCATACCTTAACAGATATTGAGGTATCACATATCTGTAATATTGAGGTATCACATTATGATGCAGCTTTGGAAAGTGAGTGGTCAAGCTGTCACTCTTTTTTATTTTTATTTTTAAATAACCAGTAGTTGGTATCACTCTCAGCATGGTTACCTAATAAATCTTGCTTTGTTTTTTTCTCAGCAAGAGGACACCTCTAGCCTCAACATGACATGAACCAAGCTCCCCTAATGACAGTGTTAATGGGCTTCACACACACGGCTAAAGTGCTGCAAAAGTGCTAATGAAATGCACAGCACAAGCCAGACTGCTCAGCTCAGGGCAATGTTGGCTGGGAGAGAGAGGGGAGAGACTGCTTCCTGACACAATAATTCATTTCCGTTTACCATAGCGCTGGAGTGAGGAGTCCAAGCAATAAGGGAGGCATAAATCCAGGCTGAAATCTCTCAGATTGCATCCGAATGGCCCTTTAAACAACCGACATGGCTGCCACTGTGACTCCATCAGAGCAATCTATCGTCTTACCGGCACCTCGTGAGCCTCATTTGCAATCACAGATAACAACAAAGGCAGGTACTCCTAGCAAATTATTTGAGGGGCTCTTTTCCTCTTGTCTCAGCACTTACGGTCGTAATATACAAAGAAATTAATTGCCACACACACTCAAAGATCCACACGTACTCCAGCTCATTTTCTTGTCATCTCTCTGAGTGGAAAATTTGTCAAGGTCAAGCAAAAGAGAAAGTGAGTGGGTGTATCTGGTGTAGGCAGCAGTGAAAGACAGCAGATGACAAAGTCTGTTAATGTTTTGCATATCATCATCTCTATCATGGTCACAGATGCATCCTGGGCTCAAAGCTCTCAGCCTCCAGTGTCTATTTATGCACTGCACACTTGTCTGAGGGTTTGAGATGTCGCTGTATTTGAGAAGTTTACAGGAAGAGCAAAGTAGTTTCCTGTTTTCATGTGACTTCTGCTAAGGCACATAACATTTTATTAGGCATTCTCAAGCAGGCATTTGCTGACTTAACAGCAAATAGCATGAAAGTGCAAGTGTTTGGGAATATCTTGTATTGCAGTTTAAGAGGCACTAATTGAAATTTGAAAGAGGGCGATAAACTGAATTAAACATCTATATTCATGGTGGGTTTGAATGAGAAAGAAACCTATTAAATGATGGCAAATTGCAAGCTAGCAGTTTTTCTGGAAGGAACTCTAAACGCCACAAATATTGATGCAAGCATAAACTAAAGGTGCTATGCTTTGGCAACTTTGCTTTTGGTCATTATGACAAATGCTGTCCACGTTTCCAATTTTTCAGTGGTTCAAAAAGGTCTGGCGCTGTGTTTACTGATGTGTCCCTGAAAACTACAGAGCCAATACGAGCTTTGTAGTCAGGATTAAGAACGGGCTTGTCATTTTCCTGAGTCAGAGCCAGAAAACAGCTGCTATGAGGAATAACAACAGACAAATAGCCACAAAAGTGGATTGGATCAACACAGCTAAACATACTGTTGTGCATCAACTTACAGAAATATTAACTCCTAAATTGCCATTTTTCCTCTGACCAATCACTTCAAAGAAGTTGTGAGAGCAATACATCAGATAAATAGAGCGTTTTCAAAAGGAAAATATAAAAGAAAATACACATGCATATTCTTAAGCAACACATCAATAAACTCAAGCCAGAAACTTGTTTTAAGATTCGTGTTCTTGGATTCTCTGTTTGTAAAACATGAGCAGTGAGAGTTCTTCACTGTTTCTGTTTTAAAAACTCTGGTGTTTTTTTATTTTTCTATTTTTTAAAAAAGTCTCTAATTAACACTTTCTCTAGACTAAACAGCTTATTGAGAGCTCCAGTTAGAAGTTCATAGGTACTACAACAAAAAAGGTTAAACTTCCAGTAGTTTTTGTTTGAAGAAACTGCATTTATTAGTGTCACTGTATTCATATAAAATGGATACAGACCTGATGTGTAAGTTTTCATCTTCTGTATTTAATAAATGGCTGCATGATGGTGCAGTTGTTAGCAAGAGCAAGAGGGTTCTGAGTATAAAACCAGGTTTTTTTGTGAGGAGTATGCATGTGTGTAGCTTTTCTCCAGGTGTGCTGGTTTTCTCCTGCAAGCCAAAGACATGCAGGTTAATCATCAGCTCTGAATTTCCTGTTTTATCAATGTAAGTCTGAATATTTGTCTGTCCCCATCTGTCCACCCTGTGATCAACTGGTGACCTGTGAAGGGTGTATCCTGCCACTTGCCCAATGTCAGCTGGGATCAGCTCCAAACTCCCCCACCATGATTCTGCAACAGATAATAGTTGGATGAACTATGATGAACTATGAACAATTACAAGTAAAGGTGATGATTAATGGTATGCAAAGGAAATCCAAACTTAAAACCATACTTGTATAAAGACTTATAATTCAAAAATACACACAAAGAGTGAAATACAAGCCAAATTCTTAGCACACCTTATCAAATGAAAGGCAACCATGAGCACACTCTAATATCAGCGACACACCCAGTGCACACACACTTGCATTTTAAAGCAAATGTGTCCATTAAGGGAAAGCAGCCAGGTGTCCGTCTGCCTTCTTACTTGAACAGCTGTGTGCCTACTGCGGCTGTATGCTTCATGTCACACAGCACCCGACTGCCATATGGCACAGACCCCGCCCCCTACTGTACAGCCCATTTAATAGGAATAAATTGGACTCATTTGTCTGTCCAGTTGGCATGGTCCAAAAAGAGTGTACGTTCATGAAAGAAATTAATTATGGGGAAACTTTGGACTCATTTTTCCTGTTTAGTGATGAATCTTTGCTGCTATAGTCCCGCTAATGGATGAGGCAGCACCCTTTCTAATGATCTATACCTCGCCTCATCCTTTTGGATGCTCTGGTCTAGCACAGATTGTTGGTAACTGCAAAGCATGAAATAAGGTTGCAGATGTGATTTGAGACTATTAAGAGAACAAAATGATCACATAAGGACCAAGACTTGTGTTTTTTATTTGTTTTTGTGAAACAGCTGGTCTGCTGCAGTTTATTGTTGTCTAATTGATCAAGGTACCTAATTTATTCTTTATTCTGGATGGAGGACATGGGTGGACTTTGAAGGCAGTAATTAGAGCCCAAGCCCTACCGGGGAGAAGGGCTCTATTTATTGTTACTTGATTTTGCCTTTTTACGTTATATTTTTTACCACATAGTAATAAAGACAGTGATCAATAATAATTGACAGTCCTGTAGTTGTTACAGTACGGTCTAAGGAACCAGGACCCAGATGAAGAGACGTTCAAAAGAAAGAGTTTATTGTATAACAAAAAACACCCTTAAGGGGAAAAATCTGAAAAAAATGAAAACTACAAAAAAAACCCCACAAAAAGCCACAACGGCAAAAGTAACAACAGAAAATCAACCAAAGGGAAAAACTAGACTTACCAAACAGCTAGAACAAAAAGTAACCTGGACTACAAAAACTCACTGGAAGGTGTTCTAGAAAATGCAGCAATCATAAACACGGGAAACAACATGAGAGTGGGGAGATTTTCTCAGAAGCAAAGTCACTAGGAACATGAGGGGACGCAATCGTCTCACATGGAAGCCGGAGCGTGAGTGGTTTAAGTAGGAAGCATAATTGTCAATGAAAGGCAGGTGTGCCTCATGAGCCTCGCTCCTGAGCCAATCAGCCCCGCCTCTCTGCACCGACCTGCTGAAAGGGAGAGGGAGAGAGGGATCAACACCGGAACAACACAAACAAAATCAGAACCATAACAGTAGTATTGCTTACTCCACACAGAACTGACCGTGTAGTGCTTTTTATCTTTAAAGATCAAACCAGTTCCAACCTCTTGTATTAGTGACATGGCTAAAACTGATAAGAAAAACATTCACTGTTGATTTGGCACTCTTCCCTTTCACCTCCTTCATCATTGGCTTAAGAAGGTTATTTTAAGCTTATCAATCTCATCCGAGTACTCAGAGTCATGCCTGTTGAGTCCTCAGTTAAACTACTAGGACACTGCAAGACACTTTCCGTCAGAGGAGGTTAGGGGTTGAAAAAAGCCCTGATGGCCTAGGGTTACTGTGTTGATAGTTGATTATCGATGTGAAAATATTTCTGATAGGAATCAAATTTCTGTTGTTGCTGTTGGCTCCAGCAAGCTCAATTATGCACAGATTGATTCATTCTGATAGCGTTGTACACTGGTATTGCAGCCTGCAGTGGCAGATAATATTTCTCCATTATCTAAATAGCCTCTGCACGCATTGAAGCAGCATGATTCAAGCATGATATGAGTCGACCTGAACAACCCATGAATTCCTCTCTCCTTTTTCATCTGCTCATGTACCATTCACGTTTTGTTTTAAAGAAGCAAATATGTCATTCAATTACTGATACTATGGCTGATAATGGGGGAGTGTCTATGCTATCGCTTATTTTCTCTCTCTCACCTTGGGTGAATTCTCCAATAGCTTTCACAGAGCAAATAGCATTTCTCTACTCAGGCTCCCAATTTTATCTGCCAGACAAGGACATATTGATCTTTGTTTGCTTCTAAATCTAAGCAGCAGAAGACAAGTATTACAGTTAAATATATTCTGCTGCCATGCAACAGCACAGGGTGCACAGTGGGTAGCTTCAAAGCATAGTCGTTATTTTAGGATAAACTGTTGGCAATTGTTAAACAAAAAAAGAATACAGTGTCAGCCTTTCATCACTTTGATATTTTGGTGTGACAAAAAATAAAATAAAATAGAAAGTAAAACTGTCACAGAAAGCAATTAGACAAAGTCTTCCTATTTTCTTTTGGCTGCCCCACATTGCACCTGTGTTCCTGAGGGTGGTAGTTAAAGCTCTGATCATGACAGGAGGATAAAACGGCTGTGTTTGTCTTTATTGCTGTGGGCCCTGTTTGTGTGTTATTCAGCAGCAGTTGGCCAACTGGCCCTCGAAAATGCATCTCCCTCCACCTCGACTGGGTTCAAAAGAGCCATCAGCCGTAGTGTGCTTCCACAGCTCCCTTCCCAAGGTCAGAGGGCCCTCAGGCACTCTTCATGTGATTTCCCTTAATATCACACTCACTCTTATCCAGGGCAGACCGAAGACTTGCTATCAACAACTGAGAAATGTGTACGTCAAATGATGAACCTGGGTGCAGTGCCTCTCACACTGCAAAGCTTAAACCTAGATACCATTATTTTAGGATTTAATTTATTAATATTTTCTGAAGGTCTCATATCCTTAGAAAATTATCACACAAATTTACTGTTTAATATTTTTCAATTAGGAAAAAAAAAACATTTGAACAGGCCTGAATTAATTAATGTTTACCGCAAGCTATCTTTGGTCTTTTATCAATTCAGATTTCTGGTACATTGTGGTCAAAATTAAGGGCATCAAGGTCAGAACCAACAGCATAATCTAATCTAAATTTAAAAATGGACAGCAAACACACAGGGGCCCACATAAAGAGGTCCTTTTATTGGAAATAATATTTTGTCTGAGTGAATAAATGTTAACATGACTTACTGATGGAAATCTAAAAAGGGGCAATGAGAATGTTGAGTTTTTAAATTTCATCAAGAGTATTTAATAACACTATCAAGGACATTGTATTTAGTGAAGTATTTAAAAAAAAAAAAGAACACCGTTTACAGCATTCCACCTTAAGAAACTTAGTGCACTTAGCTAATGTAATCCATGATCCATGGCATCCATGCCCATTATGCAGGTAATGTGGCCATTATGGTCAAACAAAACGCTAAAGCTGCAACACTTGTCCTGTAACATTTTGTGAGGTACTGACATGGCAGCAGCATATGTAACAAAGTCATTGGGTCTCTTTGACCTTCATAATAAATATGTCTGACAAATTAGCCTATACTTTTTCCAGAAACTCACAATCTTTTTAGATTAAGTTGCTTTTTTTTACATTTCCAAACAGCCATTTGGTTTCAATCATTTGTGTACAGAATACAAGTCACTCAGCAGAGTTTAATCTTGCAGAGTTGGGCAATCTCAGTTAACATAAATATTTGGTATGTAAATTTACCTGGCAATACCTTGTCATGATAATGTACCTTTAACAAAAATAGATTAATCTTTACTATGATGAAACTTTTTCAGAATTACTGATAAGTTTTTATTTGCTCTTTCTTGGAATGAATTAGCTCTACTGGAATTATTTGTGTTGATAGTTGCAGTTTAATCTGTATGTAATGTAAACTAACATTTTCTTCACAAAAAAAGGGATTTAAATGAAAAAAAGGTAATGAAAAAACAAACAGCAATGAATTGCACACATTTTTTTTTTTCTTTTAATAGAAGAAAGGGTTAGATTGGATCCTAGGCAATAAAACTATCCATGCATTCTCATTAGACAATTTCCTTTAGCACCCCATGACTGTGCTAGCACAGTCTCTACTTATGTATTCCCATAAGGGGGAAAAATAGACCTGCTTAATGGAGAATTGTACAGGAAGTCCCCATATTAAAGATGGATGGTATTGACTGACCTTTATTGGATTTTTAATAAACGGACAAAATCCTCCCAATATATCATCCTATCACCACTGTAAACTGTAAATGTGATGGAGTGTATATGTTTTCGTGTCCATGCTGGGTTTTATGTAACTGTGTATGGTTGAAGGAGCAACCTGGCACAACCTTGAACACAGAAAAAATAAATAATGTCTCAACACAGAAGATACTAATTACAAAGATACAAAGATACTACTACTACTCTAGCTCAATATAATACAGGGTAAATATTTTACATTTATAAAGCCTGTGACTTAAGGCTTTTAAGCAAAATTATATAGAAGCTGTTTCATATGCAGTTCAAACAAATCTCTGTTTCTGTAGCAACAATTTCAGTTGTGATGTACATGTAGAAATAAAACTTGATGGCATCATAACAATGATTTTTCTTCAAAAGTTATGTCTTAAAGAAACAAGTGTGTTGAGACATTTTTTTGTTATTTGGAAGTCAAAGTTTGCATAAGCAAAATAACCCAGAATAGCAGCATACCAGACCTGAAACAAAGACAGTGAAACAGCCTGCACAACAACACAAGACATAATTTTGCAAGTCAGCTAATATTACTTACTAGTCCATTAAAAAGTTTAAATATCTTTCTGACTTTTATTTTGTAAAACTCTCACAACTAAAGCTGGTCTGACATTTACAATTGGCTCTTGCTCTATCAGTCTCATTTTTTGTCCTAGCTTCCTCTGTCAACAATCTCCTGTAAGTAAAAACACTCAGTGATCTGAGAAGTCAGCTAGCCACATGGCTAACAGAACTAATTACCACCACAGTTACAAGTTACTTAAGGAAACTCCTTAAATCACAGAGTTTAGGCAGCGGCTTGAGAACATCAGAGAAAAAAACAGAAAGCTTTTTTTTTTTTTTTTTACATTATATTATCCATTTTTACCAAAAACCGTAGTAACTGTTTGAGTTTTAGCTGGAGTGCGATGAAATCAGTTTCAGCCTTGCTCAATCAAGTGAAAAATTGTTAAATTGACCATGAGGCACTGAGAGTCACTATCCAAACCATCATGTCCTTCCCATCGAAATGATTTTGGCACTGTTAATTAAAAGTTAAAATACAATATTGCTTCAATTATCGACGAAAACACCTCTAGCGCATATTCAGTTGTCAACTAACAGTTTTTAGTTTTCTGCATTTGACCACCATTTTTGATCTTCAATTTGTGAAGAAAATGATATCGTTATTGAGCAAATGTTGTTGCACATGGTCATACTCTCTGAATTTTTTCTTTATCTATTTTTCTGTTTTTTGACTTTATTGCTGAAATACATTCTACCTATGACAGAAATAAACTTGTCAGCACTGAAGAGGCAATGCAGTATATTTATTGCAAGGCAATCATTGCCCCTGGCTCTTTCCTACCGCTCAGTCAGACCAGTGGGCTTGCCCCAGGAGGAGGCGGGAGAGCCAGAGTAAGAGGCATAGAATTATTAGTCCAGCTAAGGATGGCTGTACAGCATGTATTAATCACTAGATGTCTTTATTAGACAGAATGTCTTCATTCTGCTATAGCAATAAAAAATGAAGTTGATGCATTTTGGGGAGCTGTGAAGTTGCATGGAATCATAGGATTTGTGTACTTCACTGTTTAACAGCCACCACTGCAGCTAAAACTCTATCAGACTGTCATTTACAGGATTGTTTACAAAAGAGGTAACAAAACATCTGCCGACTTCCTTCCACTCTCTTTCTCACCCTGGAAGTAGGGCACAGGGAACAAAATTAAAAGTACTCTTACCCTGAGTAAAATTATGATTATCCCTGTTTCATCATATTGAAAACATTTGGGATAGCATAAATACAGAACCTAATATATTTCAGAAATCTTCTTATCTTCATTTTAAGGTGGAAGTAAAAAATTCTTTTTGGCTCCTGGCTAATGTCAAGTCACAGTGAAATTAGATTTATGAAATGGGACTCCTGCTGGCCAAGCAACAGAAAATCAGAGACTGTCTCCTCTCCGCCTCTTGTGTGTAGCATGAAGGAATACAACTTTCATTTTGTTGTTTAACTCTGTGTTGTTCAAGGACAAAATAGGCCACTAGACTAGCAAACCTACACACAGCACACAGTAAATAATCACTGTGGATGCCTCATGTACATAAATTGTCACTATTTTTGCCCAACGGCCATCTCTCCATAAAAGCTTGGGACGGGGGCAGAAAAACAGGATCAAGGCTTCAGGATAGGATCTGACTTCTGTGGAGAATTTCCCTGGACATTGTAATGATATGGGCCAAGAAAAGTGCTTGTCTTTAATTGGCCATTTTTTGTTAAAAATGTACGACAAAATGCTGTAGATCAATGGTTAAAGCTTGGTTTGTTTAATTGTAATCGTATGTCTGAATAGTGTTAATTAGGTGCTCATCATTTATTACTGCTTATTTTTTACTAATCCAGTGTCAGCCTATTGATATAGAGTACTTAACCTAATTTTTGATATATGTTTTCTATGTCTGTTTCTCTTTTAACTTACAGTCACTTTCAGAAGCTGAAGTAAACACAATAGTCTCTGCCCTGATCAGTTCACAAAGTCTACTGTACAATTTCTAAAGCTGTAACAACATTCTTCAACATTTTTTTAGGAGGTCGTATGACCTGACACCAACACATCTATATCAGATTTACAAAAAAAACTTTTCTATAAATTCTGATTTATTCATTTGTCCTTTTTTAACCCTCTCACTAGTAGAATGTTTAGGCAAACTCTTCCTCTGCAGTGCAGTCTGTCTTTGTGGTCCTGAAGATCAATGTTGCAAAAAGAATTTATTTTTTTCCAAACTAATGAGTTGGACCAGTACTCGGTTTATTTTCATTGTACTGCTTACTAATACCTCTAAATGGTGTTAGGTGATGTGACAGGACAATAATGGCAGCATTCACACATGACCAGATAAGGCTCCTTTCCTTATTTTGCAACTAAAATCGCAGCCTTAAGTCCTATAATTACGTGCGCATGTATACATTCATCACTGTAAAATAGTGAAACTGCCATTAAAGAATGTGTAACCCTTTAATGTGTGCCTTCAGGTTAATAAGCACTCAAACACATCACACAGCCTTTGACTGCCACCCTCTGAAAAAAAGCATGCCTCAAGATGTCAGAGATAGTGTACCTGAGACGAGAGTGGAGTGTAATTTGCTTCCCGAGACCTTAAATCCCTACATGACTCACAAAAAAAAACAAAACCTTGCTGCATGATAAAATGTCCTTCACTTATCATATAAGTTATTTAACTGATCTGTTTTATGTAGAAGGGGATTTCTAGGTTATCCTGTCTTAAACACTTCCTGAGACATAAAAAATTAAACAAACCCCTGACGTGATTGCTTCTCTGCCTGCAGACTATCTAGATGGGAAGGTGAAAAAAGGATAAGAAAATCCCAAACCACAAACCAATTGATGTTTAACCCATTTGACCAATGGTTTTGGAATTAATTGATTGAAGGTGCACAGGGATAGCCTGCTCACTGCAGAAAGGTATGACCACAGCAGCAGCTCTGTTGGAGGTGACGCTGTCCATCCCACTGGGATAGCAACACAAATAAATAGAATTTTCCCTCTCACTCTTGCGCCTGGTTCCCAAAGCTTGCTCTCAATGGGCTGGGGTGTTCCCTCTGGCAGATTTCTACAGCTGACACCAACAGTCTGTCTTTCCTAGATTTGGACTGATGTAATGATTCATCTCTGTTTCCTTCCATGAGGATACCTCAGCTCTGAGTTACATCCTTTGCCACGTATTGAGTGGGAGTGAAACAACTCCAAGCATTCATTATCTTGTACAACATGACAAGACATATTAGTGCTAAGGAGTCTAGTAAATTTGCCATGTTCAGGCAGGCTCATTTAATGGCTGCTCTTTGCAGATCAAGCCCTCTCTGCTGTGAAAACAAGAACCTTTCTCAGGAATAGAGTCTGCATTGCCAAGACAGGTAGAAAAAAGGGTTTTATTGTAGCTCTGTTAGCCCATGCTAAAGGCAACCTAAATAAGTTTTTCAGTATTTGTCATCTCAGTAACAGGATGATGTTAATATGGTCCATCCAAATTGGGGAGAAACATCTGTGCTTTTGCGACACTGTGAATAAACATCCACTGGCATCCAGTCCCTTTAGAAATGCCAAATGTTTCTCCTCCTGCTCTCAGCGCCTAACTAGCAGAGCTACAGTCCCCTCAAATCTCCATTTTCTTTTTTCTAACTGGTAAAAAGTCAGAGGTAAGACTTTTGTGTGACTGTTTTAGGGGATAATGGATACATCCGCAATGTTCCTCTGTCAAATGAGTTTCCTCCCTAAAGGAGGGGAGTTTCTTGGATCTCTTTGCATACTGATTATAGATCAATCAGAGTCTCAGGTTGATGATGTGACAGCTTTTGAAGAATTTAAGGTATAAAAATACTTTGCAATTAAAGGATGGCTTTGTTCTTCAGTGTAAACATAACAAGATATCTGCAGGCACTCATTATAATTGTGTTTCTAAGGACTTTTTGTAAGAAGATAGAGCATCTTCAGTTTTGCTGTTCAAAATAAATAAATTAAATTTAATCAAACAAATAAAACAATTAAAAAAAAATCATTAAAAGACAACTCTGTAGCACACAGCCGTAACTGCACTGCACAAGTAGTAATAATGCAACAGAACATTTTAGAGTTTGGTAAGAGAGATTTTTTATGTAGAATTTTTTAAGCAATGAATCTTCCATGCATTTCTAGATCTATTGCCACTACAAGCTCTTATCTTTAGCTAATGAAGGGCTGCTCAATATGTAACAATTGTAGTCTGACTGTTAAAAATGCATTGAGATCAATGAGCTCCATTGACTTTATTTATATTAAAGCCCTCTAAATGTTTAGAAGAGAAATATCTTTCATTGCAGTGTTTCCACTACTAAATCTGTAATGCACTTTGCTGCTGACTGTCTCAGCTCACTTCAATTGTACTTGAAATTCAAAAAGTGTTTACACCAGGCACTCTGTTTCAATTGCACAGTGCTTAGCATAATAAGCTAATTAAAGGTACTTCACTCATGATGATAACATTTTTAGATGAAGGCACAATAAAATGCACTGTAGTCAATCTTCTTTATAGACTTTCATAATAATCATAACTTGCTCATTGTTTACACAAGCTGCAGTTGCCTTCAGTTCCATTATATTAATAAGACTACAGTACAGTATGCCTACAGTATATTTGATTGGTGTAGTACCTCACTCTCCAATACACAAAACTGCCACAATGAAATTCATTTATCGAGCTCCACAAACATCTATAAAGAAAACATTATGGATATGCCATTAAACATCAGCAGCAGAGCAGCCTGTATTTTGACAAAACATACATTAACATTAACTGAGTGTTTAACACATTTATATGACCAAATATATAATTAAGACACAGGATGTTTTAGGAGTTTGCCCATTTTGTTGACTTATGCAGTGTATGAGGAAATCTTTACACACAAAAAAATATCTGATTTGAGTGTGACACTTGGGTCATTCTATGCTATGACACTATTCTGTACTTATTTGTCAAAAAATCAAATTATAATTTAAAACCAAAGATGCATTTGTAGGCTCTCAGATCTCGATCAGCCCAAGCTGAAATAGTGTTGTAATGTTGCTCTCAACCCAAAGCCAATTGGTTCCTACTGAATAACCTTTCAAACACTACTCACAAAATAACCTATCTGTTGTTAAAAAATGCTCAGTAATTTCGGAGAACAGCTGCAACTGTTTCTTAAATGGGGAAATTTCTTAGTTTAATTTATATCTCTTATCACAGTGTTTATCATGAGGTTTATTTATAACGTACACAGTGGAGCTATTAACATTATCATCCACATAGTTAAGCTGAATTTTTCTGTTGCATTTATGGAAGGACTATTTTGATAACAAAATGTCAATCAACTAATATCTTTGTGAATTGGTCTATTATTAATATTTAGATAAGTGACCTGTCAGTTACAAATCATAAAAAACACTTCACCGCCACCTACAGAGTGTACACTGTAAGATTAACACAAACTCTGCAAAGTATTTCTTCACCTGTCAACAAGCTTTCCTGTTGGTGTATTACCTGCAAATCTGCATTTTATGATGTGTTTAATGTACTTATAAATCACAAGGTGCTTGAGTGTGGAGAGGGAGGTGATCCGCTGGAGGCAGAGTGCAGGTTCACAACACTTTTGAGAACACTGTTTAACATAAGGACATCAGACACAGATAATCTCCATGCTGATGTGCCATGTCAAAGATTAGAGTCTCATGCCTCATGCCAACGCAGAGGCAGGATAGTGTTATTTTTGAGACAACATGGTGCTTGAGCTGCTGCTATAAAGTCAGTTTGCATTAGTGATTCTCGAGTTCATTGATGACAGCCTCAAAATTTGAGTGAATGTAGCTTTATAAAAGCTTGGGTCACACATATCTGCAAAATGCCAAACAACCAAATGAAATACTTATTCTGACTTCTCTTACTATCGTCAAATCCTTACCACACATACAATAAGCATCATAACAAAAAAAATTAACAATAAAACCACTATGTTTTTTGTACTTCTTTCTTAATATGAAGTGCTAATATGATTCAATTTCTTGCACCACAGACACTTACAGAACAATTACCCATGTTGAACCTTGGCAGGCACAAATGAACAACGGTAGTGCTAGTCTAACTGGCATGATTTCCTCCATCTCTATGAAAGTGGCCTTTGAAATATCCAGGGGCTCTGTTCAGTCTATTCCTGTTATGAACCTCCTTCAAAGATAACCACCAGAGCTGTTTGAATCACTGTTTGCCAATGTGTGCTCTTAGGTTTAAGTCCAACACAACTCTTAACAATGAGCATAATGCAGAGGGGAAATTGGCAGGCATAATGTATGTGAGGAGGGCAAAGGGATGATACTGCGGGTTAGCTACCCAAAGATTTTTTATAAATGTGATTATTGGATGTTAAGGACCTTGCATGCCTGAAAAGAGCTGAATGGTGTCTGATTCTCCTTCTGGCTGTCCAGCACAAATTAACCCCTACTTATAAAATCACCACTCTGCTTTGAGGCAAATATACCTCAGCTATAACGGTTCTGTCCACTTAGCCTTCTTCTTTTAGATGGCAAAACAGCCATTTCTCCTTTATACTTCAACAATCCTTTTGCATTTAGCTTGGGACACCGCACTAGCCCTAAGGGAGGGGAATTAATCCTGTGGCTCATAGCGCACTCTTGTCTTTTTCCACTGTCACTGGAGAAATGCATCCTTTGAGCTTTTCCATTTTCATGTCTTTAGAGGGACTAAAACTGACAGGAGAACTTTTTTTCCCTGTCATTCTGTGGTGTCACCTTTCTGTAGCTGTACCTTTGCTGAGCTCAGTGCCACCCCTTCATTAATCCTCTTGGTTTGTAGAGGGTAGAGACAGAGTATGAGGAATAACTAAGACTGGCGCCCTTTCCCGCCTATGTGTGACAGATTAATGGAAAACAGGTAGCAAAACATTAGCAGCTAGGCTAATGAAATGGAGTAGGTTCACATGAAGAGGGACCACAAAAAATCTCACAAGCTGTTGTTAAAATGAGTCATTCTCTTTCCTCCTCTTTGCTTCTTTTGATCTTCTCAAACACTCTACACTCATACACTTGGAGTATGTGAAATGAGCTGCTTTGTGGATGAACCAATTTCTTTGAGGTCCTGTCAATGGTACCGAAGAAAGGATGATGAAAAAAAGCTAATTAAAACAATGGAAATGTAAGCTCAATTTCCTGATAGACGATTTATATTATTAATAAGAAATAAATTCTAAAAAGAGTAAATGTAGCGTGTGGTTAAGAGGGCAAAAAAAATAGAAAGAAAAAGAAAAAGACAAGCGTAGCCACTTGATAGTAAACCTTTGAGCTCACCAATCTTAGCAACTGAACTAGACAGATACTGTCCTCTAGAGGAACATGAGGGGCATTACAAACTCATCTTCTCTGCAGTGTCTACAGAAGCAAAATTGCATGACAGCCCAAGGACATTTGAAAGGAAGGTGAACAAAGTGGCTGCACACATAAAAAATGACTCCTTCACATGTCTTTATTTCATCTCCTATTCACTTCTTTCTTTATTCACTTTACTGAGATATTTCAAGTTTTGTAGGTATTTCTGCCAAATAGACAGAATAATGCAGGATGAGATGTGCTGATACAAAATTTTAAAAGATAAGTGCAGCATGACTCATTGATCACCGCAGTGTGTCTGCAGACAAAAGATTTGATGTTTTTCTTTTGATTTATCTGCTGCTTCCATCCTTCTTTGACCATATGTGAACGTTCAGGCTCGGTGTTTACCTGAGCACAAAACAGAGCTCAGTGACCTTTAGGTGAAGCTACTTTCTAAAGTGGCAACTTCTGGCCTGTATTAATTTGTACTGTATTTGATGTCTATGCAAGTGAGTCGGTAAATTACAAGTTACAAAAGGCTTGTAACTGCTGGCCCAGTTGAATGCAAAAAGCACACAGTTTTCAATAAACAGTTTGATTTTTGGCGGAGCAGTGATTAGACCGGTTTTCTCACAGCAAAAGATATGGGTTCAGTCCAGCCTTTCTGTGTGAAGTTTGCGTGCTCATCCTGTGTGTGTCTGCGTTCTGTCTCTCTCCCACAGTTCAAACACATGCAGGCATAAGGTTGACTGGCAACTCCAAATTGCCTGTAGGTGTAAATGTGAGCTTGAAAGATTGCTTGTCTCTATGTGTTAGCTCTTTGATGAACTGGTGACCTATTCAGGGTGTATCCCTGCTGCTCACCCAATGTCAGCTTGGATCTACTTCACCCTCTGCGACCCTGCGGAAGATAAACGGTTACAGAAAATGGATGGATGGATGGATGGATGGATGGATGGATGGATGGATGGATGGATGGATGGATGGATGGATGAATGAATGGA
>JAPZDZ010000006.1:1675784-1689827 GCA_029783805.1 Acanthurus tennentii | reverse complement strand
ATTAACTAGCACAACACTGAGTATCAATAAAACCTTTTACAATGATATCCAGCACCTCTCCAAGGTTAAGGAAAGATCATGGTCCGGTTTACTGCATAAAAAAGTTGGCAGCATTATGAAATGAAATATCATTCTCAAAAATTAAAAAAAAACAAAAAACATAATCTCTCTGTTACCTTTACCAACGTTCCAAAGCTTGTGAGTCTTGGGCTCATAAACTCACTGTCCAGCTTGTTATTTCTCTGCAATTCCTGTGAGGTAGACAAATGCTGCATTTCCTTCACTATGTTGAACTCACTTTTTACCTGTATTTACTTAAACTTTAATAGTGAATGGAAAATCATTTGGCATTATGCATGTTATTTTCAGGAGACAAGACTGATGAAAAAAACGCACCATACTTCATCAAGTTTAGCTTAAGGCAACTCCTACACTTGATTTAGAAGAAAACAGTTACATTTACAGTTAAAGATGCTATATAGTAAAAATCCTAACACTAATAACAATAAAGTTCTTTTTTTTAACTTTAATTACTTTAATTATTGGTCAAAAAATCTTGTCAAATTCCCTTGAAAACATTTGACCATAACATTAATTGATGGTTTTTATTCAAAGTGCAGTGTACAGGCCCCATGTTGCCTAAGAATGGTAACCTGAAATAAGCTATCTTCTCAGCCAGATCATTTCAACCACTTTATGAGTGAACATATTGGGGGGAAAAAAGGTTGCAGAAAGGTAAGAAATGGGACCTACTTTTTAATCAACCAGAATTAAGTACTAATGCTAATAGTCTACAACACTGAGGGCCCTATCGTACACCCAGCACAAACGTGGTGCGCCAGTGGTGCAGGTGTCATTGCTATTGTACACCCAGCGCAAATGTCATTTTTGCCACAAGTGTAAGATAGCAAACCCACCTGCGCTGGGTCTGTGTGCCGAGGGGCTGGAGGTCTGAGAATGAAGGTGGAATGGAGGCGTGTACTGGTGTGTTTGCTATCGTACACCCGGCGGAATGAAGTCAAATGCGCCAGGACTTTAGATCAGCCAAAACCTGGTCTAAACGTAACACAGCCTGGACCGTAAAATACGGCACAGTTGGCCAACGTGCTCAGACACTTCTCCACAAACACACACACCGTTCTTTTCTGTTTTTGCCTCTCAGCAGTGTAAAATATTTAAGTTTGCTTTGGACATAGTTAGTGAAGTTAGTAAAGTGTCCTTTGAAAATATTTTTGATCACAAAATATGAAGTTTAAAGCAAACAGCGTGCATATGGGAGTGTGTGTATCTCGCGTTTTGGCTAAAACACACACACACTTTATCTGACACCCCCCGCGTTAAATTTCAAATTAGGAATGATTGTAATCATAATGCCAAATTAATCTCAATGGACAGGACGGGATCACAGCTGTCGGATCGTCTTTAACAGATCGGTGACAGCTGGAGCAACTTTTTGTTCGTGTCAGTGTATTTATATGATCAGAAAAAACATGGAATAAATAATAATTATCTACAACATGAACCCTGAGCCAAGAGTTCTGTTTCCTCACTGGCGAATCGCCTTTCTTTGTTTAAATTCAATATCAACAAGCAGCTGAAAGAAAAACACTCAATCATTAATTACCACATGTATTCTATTCATGAATGAATGAATTAAATTTTTAGGTGTGTGCATATGTGCATGTTTGCCTGTGCAAAATATAGTATAGAAATAGATATGACAAAATATGGAAATGTTTGCTTTCTTAACCATTTGACTCAAGTGGGGAATTACCTGAGAGCTGTCTGACACAATACATTCATTGACGATACGATAAGGCCCTTACAGTTACTAGTTGTTGAGGGTCTTTGGCAAAAGCCTGAGACATGTTCATCAATCTTGTTTTCTGCATTTAAAGAAAGTGGCTCACTGCTAATCTGTATCTGCTTGTTAAAACTGCTGTAAAATATCAAGATCTTCCAAAACAATGGAGACTCAAGGAAAATTATTCAATGATTCATCATTGTTTAGCTTCTTTATATAAAAAGAGAGAGTAAAGTAAGATATCCCTAGTCCAGTGGAAACCAAAGGGGCCAATAGTAAGCTAGTGAACCTTGATGATCAATAATTAAATGTAGCATGTGTGTGGTAATCATAGACTCCAGGATTATGGGCCAGACAGTTCACAGCCCTCTGTGCCATATGGTCTGTCTCATTTCATAATTGAATATTTGTTTGAAATCAAAATTCTAGGCACAACAAGCTACGGGGTATTGATGAATCCCACAGTGGCTGTGGTCTGTGCAGACATGAGGAATTTCTGATTTACAGTTGGTGATTGTAATGAGGAGCTGTTATGTAAATGTTGAACAAAGGCAGCATGCCTCAGGGCTCTTTCCTTCATGTAACAGAATGGTTTTACAGTAATTACGGTTGAATTGTGGAACAAAATGATCCGCTATTGGCAAAACAGGAAAGGAGCAAATGTCATGGAGTATTAATATGTTAATCTAGCAATTTTGGAAGGGAGAAGTGAGACATTATCTTTATTTCAAAGCCAAAAGTGAAATCATTTAACACATTAAGAGCTCACAGTGCACTGGTGTGGTCAGCTATATATACATGTCGAGCAGCTTTTCATACTCTGAAAGATGTATTACAGTGAGAAGACTTCTACTTCAGGGAATTGCGTTAGATCTTTACATATCACAGTTTATCGTCACTCATTACTGAGTGTCATAAATAAACCTTTTAAACTGCTGCCTTTTTTTTTTTTTTTTACCAATGGTACGCTTCTTTTTTCTTCAGGGTCCAATGATAAGGCAGTAAACCTCTGCATCACATCTATCTGAACTTACTTGTGTGCACTTAGACTAAATGACCTTTGCAGCTTTCGCAGTTGTTACTTAGTGCAGGTGACTTTCCTCTGCACGGCTGCTTTCAGTGATCCATCGCCGCCACAGCAGAAACAGCCCCTGATGACTTTTTGACATACAAGAAGTTCTTCATCTGCGAAATGGCCGCCTGTGTTGCAATGCACCTTGAATTAGTAATTCTGTCTCTGTCACCTTGACTTACCCACCTTCATTCTGCAGATCGTCTAATAACCATGTATAGGGGGAACTGTGTCATGTAAATGGGCTCCTGCCGAGTTTAGATGAGAGAGGAAGGGGCTGGACTGGTATCTATCAGCGGCGGGAAACCTTTACCAAGGAATTAACATTAAATTCAATTAGTAACTGAGGCAGTGGCTTTGGTGTTGGGATGTGTCTGGAGGGGACAAACACTTGCCTCGATTCCTGTGATCCATCCGAAAATCCAAGGCTTACCGCGCTCAGCCTTCCTACAATCTTGTACTGGTCCACATCTCATATGCTGATGACATATTTTTCTTTGATCTCTTCAAAAGAAATCTTCAACATACCTGGCTATGCAAGGGAATTTAAACCATTTTCAGCAATGTAGAGGAAAAAATGTGCAAGTCTAGTCCTGAAGTGCAATCTTAAGAGGAGTAAAACTAAAGGAACTGTTTTAAAAAGGAGTAAACGCAAAGGTTAAATAGGATTTAACAAAATAGATTGCTAGATAACAAGTTGTTTAAGAACTTTCATGAAGAAACAGGCCCTTATTGACAGCTCAATGAGGAAACACACCTCACTGGCTTGGAAGCAGCTGTGATCAGCTCAGAAAAGACCAGCATGATGTGAAACACAACTGGGGGTGTCGGACATCACCTTGGGCTGACTTTGCTTTTGGATCAATTGCAGAAAGATTGCACATGACTTCATATTTTTAATTGAGCACCACCATGACCTTACTCACCCTACTGAAAATGCCAGGAGCCAGCAAAGCAGGGAGAATGAAATAAATTGGGCCAAGGTTATGAGAAAAGGAGCATGTATTTAGCATTTTCAGAATGTTGGGGGGGGGGGGGACTAAGAGAAAGAGTTCTTCTTGCGACTGCAAGTAATGAAAGATGGATGTTATGTGTGTGATGGCACACAGCTTTGACAGCCTAAGCCGGCTTCCTTGTCAAACAAGGATTGCAGTTTTTTTCTGTTTTTTTTTTTTCCTGTAAAGCCAGAAATAAAAAGCCCAGTGTTGGGTATCAGTTGCAGTACCCAGAGGTAGATGCGCTGTGCTTTATGCATTATTACTGCTGGGTACAGTGAAGAGAGCTTGTTATCTCTGCAACATGTGTGACCTCTCCCAGGAAATTCACCCTGTAATGACTACTGAGGATGTGTACGTTTGAGGTATTGAAACCCATTCTTGATAGTTCACCACATGTATACCAAATATGGATGGACTAAATCCTTTTTCCTCTTTTTCTCTCCCTTATTAAAGGTATAATGTGTTAAGCTTATTGGTTTCAGAAGAATTTTAAGTCATTTTAAATGAGCAATTCAGTGAGTTTGTAACCTTAAATAACATTCAATAGTAGGATGTTTGGTGGAGGATGATTGCAGCAATTTCCCTACATATTTCTTATTCCTCAGTGATTACAGTTAATGCTTTGCAGAAGTATATTTGCATACAATGCACGCTAACTCAAATATAACAGATACCTGTAGCTCATGATAATGTCCTTTTAATTGCTTTGCCCTTGAACTATGTCATTAGTCCTTGTCAAGCAGATAATCTCAACAGCCATAATGTTGATATGCTCCTGGTTACAACCACTATACAGTATAATGGCTCATTTGACTCTCATTATTTCCACATCTATTATGATTAAGTGCTAACCTCATGCAGTGAAATTTATATTTGTTAGGCTAGAAGCAAAAAAAAAAAGAAAAAAGAAAAAAAATGGAACACTGTGTGCCATCCTGGCTGAGGACATTGTAATTTAGAATTAAATGTTAGACTTGTTTTTCACTCTTCCTGTTGTACTTGTGCCCAAGGGTTATTCTCATATTTAGCTCATTGTGTAAGTAAGGTGGGAATACTTTTTACACTCTAAAGGCAAAAACAACTTCTATTATGAGTTTTAAACTATAGAGCACTTACTCTCATTCATTGAATACTGGTGAATATTCTAATTGTTTTTACCTTTGTATTTTCTGATAACCTTTTACAAAATCACTCTCAGGGCCCTTTCCAAAAGGAATATTAGGTTCTAGTGGACAATTTAAAGTTATTAATTACTTTCACCACTGTCAGCCATTTCTTACAGTTTTAATTATGAGGACAGGTCCAGATGATAATACTTCACCAGACAAAGAATAGGGTCCATTCAGTATCTAAATGTGACGACTTGTTGAGCTGTGTGAATGACACCTGGAACATATAAAATGAAATACATTTACAAGCCATTGTTCATTTTTATGGTGACATGTTATTGTTCTGATGGCCCATTAATTGAATTCTGTGCACTTTTTTTTACAATCCATGAATACTCACCATCTTACTCTGACCTCCACATTCTTATTTATTTATTTATTTATTTTAGAACACTAGACAATCAGATGGACATTGGACAGGTCTTTTATTACAATCAAGAACGAAGGGCATACCACATTTTTGTATTGATAAAGTGAAATCAAATCAATGAGATCAAGAAAAGCAAACATCAAATATAAATCAATTTTAAAGACCTATTGTTAATGTGCAGAAATGTATTTTAGTGGACTTCAACATTCTAGTCACATGACTGGATCTTAATACTTAATACTGATGTAACGTAATGCTTGTCCCAACTCAAAGTTTCATGCAAATGTGAATAGCAACATTTCCTTTTTCAGCTTTGAAAAACCTTTAATAGAGGAGAACACAAAGGTTCAATAACTGTGGCCAAAATTTGCCATCTTAGCTTAGTAACTAAAACAAAAGATAACATAATCATCTGTTGGTGACATGCTCACACCACCACACCTACAGGGTTTTGGACGTAGGCTTGATTTAATTAATTTATTACACAACTTCATGAACAATAGTCACATTTAAATAACAGTAAAAACTTAAAAAACATATTCATTAAAAAATGCCTGTACTTAGTTTCTCCTGAGGTGCTGTGAAGGAATGTGACCCCTTAGAGTCCCTCTACTATGTCCTGTGGCAGCATCTAAATAGAGGAAGAAATATAAAACATTATGTACTGAGATACACCACTGAGCTTCTGTTTTATTATTGTACATTTTGGCAAGCCTCTAACCATAGTTAATGAGGAAATTTTCCCCATCCAAACTTCTGGATAACATCGAAAGATCTAATTGCAGAGATGTCTTCGGAGCCAGATATTTTGGAGAGGACACCATATGGTTTTGTTGGCCAGTCATTGTGTGTCATGCAAAAATTTGTAAAGTTATTAAAATAAATAATTGTACATTTATTGTACAGCCTTTAGTTAAAACAAAGGATCACTTTTTGCTCAATATGTCAGGCATACTTGATAGATATTTCAATTTATTAACTAAAAACTCAACAAAGATCATTGAGGGTTGTTGTTTATTACTTATATATTGTGCTTAACTTACATAGGGTGATGAGTGCTAAAATGTAAGCATAGATATTAAAGCCAAGATTTGTCTAAGCTCTTTTAGCTAAGTTTTGCAATAGTATAACTCTTCAAAACTTGGTTTGCAATAAGCAGTTTTTGCACTGCAAATCTGCTAAGGGGTTTTAGCCTCTTCACCCTCTGTACATCTTGGGCTGACATCAGACATACTGTCAGAGAGCAAGAATGGCTTTGCACCAGGCTCTGCTGGCCATCCCCTGCCTCTGTGTCCATATCTGAAGGCTGATAGCTGGAAGAATACTCAGAGATTGTTTGCCTGGCTGTCTGGCTACCTATTTCTCTCTTGTGTGAGTTTATGTGTGTCACATTTTATTGCCAAATAGGACTTGCTTCAAAGAGAGACTGCTGTTTTTATTTGCCAAATACTTCAGAAATATTCTTTTCAAGATGGGCAATTATGTAGAAGGTGTATTTACAGTGCAGCTCTGGCCCTGAAGCACAAAAACTGAACAGAACAATTATTCTCCACATATTCAGCAGAGACTACTGGGAGAGGCAGCTTTATATGCATCAAATCTTCAGTAAACCTAATTTCTTGTGTATCTGTAAGTTTTACTTCTGGTAACACAGTAGTGCTATAGGTCTGACTATTGTTGCAATGAAGTAAGTCTTAGCAATGTTCTTATTGCTGAGTATATGTTTCAGGGTTTCAGTTTTATCATGTGGGGAGAGAGCAGATGAGTATAGACTATACGGTTAGTGTTAGCAATAACAGTGAAAAGAGAAATAATGGCATTTGCCTTGTTGAATGGAAGCACCTGCAGATGTGCTTACTTCTCTATATCATGTTCAGTGAGACTCAGGGGATGCTAGAGACCTGTGACCTCCACACTATCCCGCTTTCAGTGTTGTATTAATTTCTTCGCTTCTACTACACTTTTGTTTCTCTTAAATTCTTAAGAGTGTCTAGAGAAACAACACTCAACAACAGATTGACTCAAGGTGTATGATATTAGGCTACTGCCTCATGGCAAAAATATCTTTTAAAACAACAGTGTCTTCATGTAGGAATTTTCTCAGTGCCACACAAAATATCCATCTAATGCTCACTCCTTGTCCCAGTTGCCTTTTGAGGAAAGTTGTCCTGACCTGAAGAAGGGGCAAGCACAGCTCCTTCTGAGAGCACAGGTGTCATGTGATGGAAAACCACACATATGCCCTGGGGGCAGCCGAGACTTTCTCCTATCTGACACACTCAGACCTAATTCCTCTTCTGCTTAACGAGCCACTTGATCATCCTGCCAACTTGTGCCAGCGGATCAATTCAAGCAAAAGCAGAAAAAAAGCAAGGGTAACATTTCTCCTTGTAGAAGATATTTGAAGCTTCTTTTCAATAACAAGCAATAGAGCAAGACAGGCACAGCTGACCCCAGTGGCCCCTGTGCAATTCAGTGGACTGTAAAATGAAATTAGAGCTTGTTTCTGTGGGATTGGGAAGAGAGGTGCTTCTGTTGCAGAGGATGTCATCACAAGACATTTGGATTTCATTCATGAAAATTACACAGGGTCTGCAACATTTTACATTTTGTTCTGTAAGGGCTATTTATAATAACCAGACTCACCAGATGGTTTGTTCCCAAAGCCTTTTGACAAGTCATCCTTGAAAAAAGTCTTTGAAGGAGGGCAGGTACTTCAAAAATACTCAAAAGATAATTGGATATACCATGTAGTATGACTATTAAGCATCTATTAAGAGCCATATACAGCAAACCAGATCAATAAACCAAATGACATGGTCAGGGAATGGCAACAAGGTAGTTGGTAAATTAAAATCTCTTTCAGAAGCCAATCAGGAGAAAAGCAAAAAAATATATATTATTATTGAGAAAGTGATAAGAGACAAGATAAAGGATAGGAGCCATTAGCTCGGCTTGGACACTGATTGGTAAAAACCACTGTGGTTTGACTTGGCCACAAGCCATTAGCTTTAAGAGCAAGTTTTGGATTCTTGCATTGTGTGATCTTTAAAACGGCAGCCGCACAAAGGCGGCTAAGGTAAGAAGAAAAAGGACAGAAATCCTACCATAACAGTATTTTCCAACATTGCTTTGCTCCATTACTGTATGCTTAGAAATATACACTCCTTGGCATTACTGTTGATAGGTCATACCTTTTTGAAACAATTTAATGTTGCAATGTTGTGCCAGCATTTATGCTTTTAGCGCTGAGGCCTTGGATGCACTCATATTCAGCTAGAAGTCATTCTGCTGTTTAGTGAAAAAGCCCAGCCTTGACACAAGCCTTGCAATAAGCACAGCAGCACAATTCTGCACATCAGCATTTACCTTTTGTTCCACAAAACCAAGGTTATCTTCTCATTGGAAAGCTCTGTGATTTATCAGAATATACAGTGGTGGAATCTAGTGGGAGGTCAGTAGGGACTCAGATGCTTTGTTTGAACTTTAAACATGGAGACATGCATTAAGGTTTCCCTTGTTTCGCTCCTTTGCAGAGATTTAAAGATGGCCTCTCGAGGTGCCACTTCTGGCACAAACCTGAAAAGGCATTTTTAATGAAGATTGATTTGGTTCGCTCACATATTCAGCATTTTTCTTTACTTTACAAGGCTAAAATCGTACATGTGTGCAAGTCCCTGGTATTTGCTGTTTAACTCAGAGGCCTGCCCGTGTTTGTATAGTCAGTTCTTGTTTGCTAAATTAATTAGAATGAAGGGGGTAGGTGAGAATGAAGATCATCGAAAGGACTAATTGGGAAGCATTCTGCATTACAGTGAAAGCCAGGCAATATCTTAAGAGCACAATAATAAACAAATATAAAGTGTATGTTGACTTATTAATTATTCATTCAGCTGCATTCAGCAGCAACTACTGCAGAACAACAGAACTGTCTTTCAGTCAGTCTTGCAATCAAAATTGCCGGATAAGTTGTGTGACTGTGCTGCAATTTTTGCAAGGCATGGAAAAATGTAACCTATTAAAAAAAAGTTCAATTAAGTTTACTTTACTCATTCTGATCACTGCAGCACTTAAGTATCTGAGGACATGAGTTCGGTCTATAGTCCTTGTACAGTTTCAAGTAAAAAAAGCCCTGAAGAAACTGACAGAGAGATCTCTGCATTTTGTTTACAAAATTGTTTTTACATTTAAAAAGTACAATACATTACAATATCACAGTGTTTTTTTATAATTTGAATTGCACAGCCTACCTGCAGGTCAAAAAAAGTTTATGAACATTTCCTCTTCAATTTGTTATTCCTTGTTTAAGCTGGCCTAATTTATCACATCGATGGTAACCTCATTTTTTCATGTCCACATGCACATTTGACAGAAATTTCCCAAGGGAAAATTGCACCTTCAAACCTCCACACCAAGGTCTTTTATAAGGACTGTAGTGGTATTTGACTAACCCTCATTAGCTTGTCCTTATTTCTAAGACTAATGCCCCTTTACTGATTTTAGCTCTCTCCCTTCAGCACTTGAAAGGAACCGTTTCTTTGGGGAAATTGCCACAATCTGCACTTAATAATTGAGTATGTGAATAGTGACAAAGTCTCTTTTCTCTTTTCTTTCTCAAGTGTTAGACCCATTTAAGTGAGTGTTATAACAGACCAAAATTCTCAGGCTTCAGCCTCTCTTATGTTACTCTTCGCACCAAAGCCAGCTTGCTCTTATAAGTATCAGAACAAAACGCTTGGTTGTATCTTTGTTGTACTCATGTCAGCAAGGACTATTACTGTCTGTCAGGTTAATTCTTGCACTTTTGTTTCCTATCTTTGACTAATGTACATGAAAAACATCTACCTTATTTATCAAATCTCAACTTAACCCCACTGTTTTAACTTAAAAAACCTGTCAAAGTTTTGAGGAAACTAAAATGAGTGTGACTGCTTTTCAATTCAAGCAGTTATGGTTACATCATTTATATGATCAACGTTACCATTAAATGCAGTTTTTATGTTGACAACACTTTATATACAGTTTAGTACATGAACAAGCATAAAAAGTGTCGGTGGGACAATTTAATGGGGAACCATCCCCCAGAAAAATGTAATTAAGTTGATGTATTTTTCTGCATTCTAATGAATTTAACATGTGGTTGATGCAGTCAACATAATGGAAACTCCAAACAATGTCATCGGCCAGTCAGGCTTTAAACACAAATAGTTCTACAACTGGACTGGGACATATGCTGTGTGGAATAAATGTGCCCAGTGGTTTAGAAGAGAAAGTAGTTCTGGTAATGCTTAAAATGACAAAATGTTATTACTGTGTTATAGTGTCATAATGTACCAGTCATGAGGTCACAGCATGTAGATGGAGCATGTTGGAGATTTTTAGGTGTGTTTTAGGGGTTTTCCTTTAAACCTGTAAAACTGCTAGCTCAAGGCGGCTATCTAGCAACTTACTGAGCACACAGAGAAGGGAAAGGCATCTATGTTCTTGTCTTGGATAAGGATCCTGAGTGAATATGCTTAATTCAAAGAAAGAGGCAGTTTTCCTTTAAAAAGTGGGTGAAACTTGTTCCAGCTTCACATAGTGGGTCTGATGTCCATAGTTAGCAGTTCTCAGCAAGAAGCATTATTATCAACCTAGATTGCTGTCTGAGAGCTTATAGTGTACTTATTCCTTGTCAATGCAAACCTTTTAATTATGCTGCTCAAAGCTCTCAGTCTAAATAAAGTTAGATTATGCTTTAATACAGCTATTTTTCAGCAATCATCAGTGCCATTTTAATTGAAAGGTTGAGTTTATATTGTTTTTGAGTAAATGTCATCAGATGGGAGGTAATTGCTGACAGCTTTGTTCTAATCAATTCAGAAATGGAGGTAAAAAGTAGGTTTGTGTTTATCTAGAGAGCTATGGATCAGTGAAGTATGACAGAAAATTGGTGGCAGCTCTGTTGGTGTATCAGACTTGTAATTATGTGTTTGTTTAACAGCATGAAGGTACTTTGGCAGCACTCTATAATTTGAAAGGGCTGAGAGGTGTTTATTGTTTCATATCTGCTGATAAGTACACACTTTAATGTCTTAACTTTTTATGTACTTTGCTTTCACCCTATGTGAACAATAAACTTTATTTCATTGTGATTTCAAAAACAAAATTCCAATTATGACTTAATGTTGTCACATACAAGAGCTCTTAATGTGCTGTGTTTTGTGGTCACCAATGGCATTTTAAAAGTGTCCAAATCATTGTTTATATGATATCTGTAAACAAACATGGTGATTGCTGAGATTTGCTGCATAACCAGCCGGTACAAAGCTTATTGTCAGCTGCATGCTGCTTTGTTAAATGTCACAGAGATTCTGCTGAATCAGTCAATGGCACAAAACCTGCAGGGAGCGCTGGTCTTACACTGTGCATGGTATAAATTTATGGTGATGGCAGCCGGTGTGGATATGTACACTATTTTAACAACAAATACCTTTTTTAGAAAAGCCAAAGAGAAAATGTTTGACCTCAGAGCCAAATTTGAAGAAAAGCTTTTAGATGAAGCAGAAACCTTCAGGGCAGATAAAAAAAGTTTAAAAAAAAACAGAATTAAACAAGTGGACTGCAGAAGAGTGGAGCAACAGCTCCAATGTAAACCTGTAGCAGCTGGAACAACCGCCCTACGCAGAAACCAGACTCACCATCACTGAATCTTGTCAGCTCTTTCCCTTTCTTTAGTATAAAAAATCAGAGTCTGGCAGGTCACTGGGACATATCCAATTCCAGTATGAAAAGGTTGACACTGCAATGCCTTATTGAACTTAAGTGAAAACATTTCAGATATCACCATTCCTTTATTTAAAATGAACTACTTCTCTGCTGTGAAGTTCACTAAGATTTATCTAAACAAATCATAGCTTCCAGAATTCTTGAAAGGATTCTTATCACACAAAGATTAATCTAATTCAAAGCCATTTATAACAAAAGGAATACAATTAAAATACTTAATGAAGGTACAAACTGTTTTGAATGGACAGTCAGTCAGTGCACAATTTTTTTCACCAGAATATTCAAACAACTGTTGAATCTATTGACATGTTGGAAACAGATTAACAGACATTTGCATGTTTAATGAGTGCAATGTTTTGACAGTGTCTTTGTAAAAGTTGTAAACATGTTTATTTCTGTCGTAAAGTTGGAGTGTTTAATATGGGCCTCTATAGGGATTAACTTGTTTTTGGAGCCAGCCGCAAGTGGAACTGCGTATTTTGGCAAACCCGTGCTGGCTTCAGTTTTCAGCCCAATGGATGTCACTTTATTGAAACAAGCCAGATTAGCTTTTTAAATCTAAATATAAGATTGTCACATTTAGTAAAAAATATTGCAAAGCTGCCCACTGCAGCATTTAATTAGTTGATTTCCCTGCTTCCATGATTTATTTTAAAAAAAAGATTTATCCTTCACATCTAAAATTTGATTTGGCAAGACAACATTTCAAAAAACATGTGGCCATTTGTTGGAAATCTCCTAAATCAATGGTATTTGATTGAAATATAATTGTAATGAGCACACAGATATACATAATGCATTCTGTGTAGTATAATGAATCCTGTATGAAAACAGTTTGTCATTGTTCTGTTTATTGTTGTTGCTACTTCCTCTGTTTAACCTCTCCTCCCCCAAAATGTCTTTGAAGAAAAATCCCACACTCTTTCAAGCATTCAGTTTGCTTGAAAGAATAAAAAAGAGACAAAGTATTTTTTAATTACTCTCATGAATAATGCACTTCTGGATGCTATTGTGATCAAGTTTCTTCCTCATTTGTTCATGAAATTAATTATAAGGACTTTTATCAAACGATCAAAGTAATAAATATGCTTTCACTGCTATCAGTATTTTCTGATATTTGTAACCATCAAGGCAGTATATGTTTGGGATCAGTTATTCCAAGGGTACCCTGACTGATCAGCTAATATTTCCTCTAAACAGCTTGATTAGTGGCCTAAACACAGCCAATCAGAAGAGCCAGTAAGTAAGTTTAACAGGAAAGCAAGAGCCATGCTTTCCCAGTGTGGGCTGCCTCAGCAAAACTAAAGCACCATACAGAAATAATGGTATTTATCAACTGCCCGTTTCCACCCATGAATATTTAAAAAATATATAATTAAAATTAAAGCCGAAAAAAAAAAAAAATTGTAAAAAAAATCTCCATTAAGTGAAAATTATCTGTGATAATTACCAATTAAATAATTTTCTAACTGGTTTTCAATTACCTGTAATATACCAGCAGCTTAGGACTTTGACATATCGGGACCAAGCATAACAACATATTTCGAAATGGTAATGTTATGGTTTGAAGGAAATACTCTATGGGCCCTATCGTACACCCGGCGCAAACTCGGTGTGCCAGTGGTGCAGGTGTCTTTGCTATCGTACACCCGGCACAAATGTCATTTTTGCTAAAGTGTACAATAGCCACAAGTGTACAATACCCACCCAGAATACAATAGCAAACCCACTTACAATGCCAGGACACCCAAGGCGTGTCCGGGCACGTTTCCTATCGTATAACCCGCGGACTGAGGTCAAATGTGCCAGGAGTTTAGACCAGCCAAAACCTGGGAGGTGTGAAATTAGGTTTACAGAGGCGC